>JASFAU010000017.1:600000-795249 GCA_039704465.1 Plasmodiophora brassicae
CCCTGAAGAGGTGCGGCAGTAGTCTGTAGACAATGAGCTGCCTTGAGCGATCATTTGTTTCATCTTTGGGTGGACGAATCTCGTGTTCCATTGCGATGGCAGCTTCTTCGAGTTTTTTGTATGTGCCTGTTTAGCATTCCTTAGGGGGGCATATGTAATCGGTCCTGGCCGTGTACCTTGTGGTAGGTTTCCAAGATATATGTCTCCATTGTCACGGGGCGCTACATGCTGGATATCAATACGTTCGGCAGCGGTTTGGTCATGCAGTCGTATTGCTCCGAGTAGGTCAAAGCAGGACATCGGGCGTGGGGGGGTCCATATCGCCGCCTCATATGTCTCCTTGTTCTTTGGTGCATAGGTGCATCCACGGGTTCTGTTTGCGCGGATCAGATCTCCAAACGTTGTACCAGCTTTCCGGGGTGGGGCTCCCCGCCTGGGGGGTCCTCTGGGTGTTGTCTTCGGGTGCGTGTTCGCATGTCTGTCATCTGTACGTTGTCGCTTTCGGTTCATGACTGATGTGACTCTGGGGTTGGCGGGTCCGTACGGAGTCCGTGCGTGTTTAGTTTGAATATTAGGGCGTTCTCCTATTGCTGGTGGCCTATTTTTACATTCGGTTGGCGTTTTGTGTCGTTTTGTTTTGATACGGGGGTTGTCGAGTCCGTACGGAGTCCGTGTGTGTTTGGTCGGGTTATTAGGGCGATCTCCTATTGCTTCGGTTGCCGTTTTGTGACGTCCTATCATGATGTCCGTTGTACTATGTTCATTTCCTGAGGAGTGTGGGTGAATCTCAATATTGCCTGCTTCAGGTACTGTGAGACTTTCTGCTACATGGGCGCAGTACTTCGTTCTGTACAGTGTCTTCGTTGCGAGCGTCACGTTGTTATTGTTGCACATTGTTCGTGCTATTAGTGGCTCGTGGCCAATATTTGTGGGTGTACCTGTAGCTGCTGGGTTTGTGTAGGGCGCTGAGGTTAGATGTGGTATGGAGACTCGAGTGGGCAAATCGGGAGGTCGAGGTTGTTTGTTGTGTTCGTTCACAGTGTACCGCTCGTGCGGTTGGGTAATGCACCGCTCGTGCGGTTGGGTAAGGTACCGTTCGTTCGGTTGGGTAAGACACCGCTCGTGCGGTTGGGTAGGGCTCCGCTCGTGCGGTATGTGCAGGTGTGTGTCCTGCATGGAATGGGTTCGCCGTTTGTTGCTAGCGGCAATGTAGCCCTCCTGCTGATCGCAGGTCGCTAGAGGGGCCAGAGCCGCCCGATCAGTGCGGTCTTCTGGGCGGCTGTCTGGGGCGCTGTACGCGTCGCCCACATGGGTCCCTCTCCCACTCAGGTTCTTGAACTTGACGACGACCTCCATCTCACGGCATTTTCGCGGACTGGCGACGAGGCAGACGACTCATGCTACTTTGTGGAGATCAACTCTTTGAGGGGGCGCTGCCCCAGTGACCTAGCTGGCCAGCAGTACTAGCAGGTCAGCAAGCAGTCGTGGGACCGCAAGGTCCCCAGTTCGAGGCACGATCTCCCCTGTAGTCAGTCTCGAGCCAATATCCCAATGAGTTTATCATCCATCCCATCCACGGCGTCGGCCATGCCATCACAGTGGAGCTAAATCCGTGCAGGCCCCCTTTCCTCAGGACAGCAGGACCGCCTCCTCAGGACAGCAGCATCTTGAGGTCGGGCACGAGATGCTAAATATAGAGCCCCGCTCTACACCCCCAAAAAGTCCCGGTGCACAACAGCCGAAAATGTTGAAGGGGTGTGTACTGATCAGGCAGCCCGAAGTGTCAGAGCAATTGGGGCTGCTTGAAACTGTACATTTGGAAGTACATTACATGAATTGGTTGATTTCGAGATAGTTTATTAATTAGTCAGATACCTCTCATTGGGAAACCGGTAGTTGTTAATTCCGCATACGCCCTTCAAAGTAACTCCAACAACATTCAATTCATGGCGTCGCGTGCTGCCCATGTGCTTGAAATGTGCCAATTCCTGACTGAAGTGATGAAAAGTGCATGTTGTGGCACTTCCGCACATATGTGAGCCGAAGTGACGAAAAGTGCGCTTTAACCCAGGAATGTGTGGCATTCGACACGCATTCGTGACGCATTTTGATACACATCGATACATGACATGAACTTGTCCAGAAGTGTACACTAGTGTACACTTTCTGGCCACACGAGTACGCGCTACCTGGCGGCTTCATTGTACCAATTGCAGACACTACGCGAGCAGATGGTCGACGATAACTTCGTTCCGGTGATGCGATCTGTGAGGTCGTTGCCACAATAGTATATTACGCTGAGTTAAACAGTTCGAAATATAACTGTACACAAATGCGTTTGTGTTCACTTTCAAGCAGCCCCATTAGGGGTCTCGCTTGAGCGTCTGGGAGGTAAAGGAACGGCCCGTAACAAGTGTATGTCGGCTCCCCGGCATAGGCGGTATGGCGAAAGAGGTCCGATAAGAGTGCAGTCGACAAGTCCGAACGAATCACGTCCCGTTTCGATATCGACCAAGGCGCGATGAACCCAGTACAAAGGTGATGGGCCAGCACTGCCAGGCCGGGGGATGTTGGCGTTCTGCTGCTGAACCTTCGATTCTCGGACTCGAGACCGAGGTGCCTACGTGAAAAAGTGCGAAAAACAAATAAAACTCAACTCAACTCAACTCAACTCTTTGAGGCAATTCCGACCGATCCTGAAGTTCGTGTCACGAGGCTGCTCTTTTCGAATGACATCGTTACTGTTCACTGACATGAAGAACGAAACCGGTCTAACATACTCCCTCCGTTTCACAAAAATACCGTGATTTGAAACATCGGAAGATTAGAGCCATTCTTAGATATTTACGGTATTGAAGCATATGCTCTGTAAGACTTTGAGAAGAGCAATACAGGCGCCCAGTTCTAAATTTTGAAGGTGCTCTGCGTGGTCCAAAATTTGGGCCCAAATTGCGTCACTTTCTCGTGTTTGGCAAAGAGCGACCACTGGTAGCTGCGATGGGCGAACAAGTTCATAGCGGAGCCAATGGTCATGATCTTCATGACAGCCAGCCCCGGAAAACGATTCTCTCCGTCCCTAGAGCAGATGCACACACTGACCTCGGTGGTTGCCACGCAGATGCGTCGTTGAGAAGAAAGCCCAATCTCACTGATGATCAACAACGGATGGTATTTGAGTACCTGATGACCATGCAGAGGCACCCAGCACTTCCTGGAACACTCATCTACGGCGCCATCGGAAGTTTGGTGTGCGATCGGAGACGATCAGTGTCATTTGGAAACGCGCACTCGAAAAACTGTCCAATGGAAGGCCTATGACGATGGTCCCGTCACTGAAAAGAGGGCGAGCTGGGCAGAAAAGGGTCGCCGACGTCGAACGAGACGCAATCACTGAATTCGCGCAGAAGTCCACTCAAGAATGACAATGAGAGCTCTCCGCCTGGGTAATGCATACAGCGATCAGCCACTACTATAATAGCCTCTCGTCGACATTCATTTCTAGCCTGGGCGGGCGCTGACAAGCCAAGAACCACAATCATGGTATTTTTTTTGAAACAGCGCAAAACCCAGAATCACGGTCTTTTTTGTGAAACGGAGGGAGTATTTGTCTGCATGCCACCAATCAAGAGTGGCTCAGGTCGTCTGAGTTGTCGTTGCGGCCAATCTTCAGAGGCTCCGCGACTCCTACTTCACGTTTGGGCATTCTCAATCGGTGTTGATGCTGGGCACAGTGCTGGCATGAACTATCTCGATATTCGAATGCGCTTCTACCTCAAAAAGAAGCTCCACAACGTGCACTTCAAGGTCATTCCGATGCATTAAAAACGGCTCAAAACTTGTTTGATGTGAGCGTGAAGGCTCTGAACGTGGTGACACCCAACTGGTGAAAGCAGCTCATCAGCATTAGCACAGACGGAGAGAACACCATGACCGGGCGTCCTGGCGGTGTAGCAACTAAGTTTCAGAACGAGGCAGAAGGTCAGGTTCTCGTTCGCATATGGTGTGCGTTGCATCCGATTGACCTGGTGGTGCAAGCTGAGTATCGGAAGTTGTTGAATGGCGATTTTGTCGATATTCTCACTGCTTTGATCGGATATCTTCGCCGCCAGCAGATCCTGGCATCGGAAATGGGGTCAATCTGTCCCTGTTCATCCAGAGTACCAGTACTCAGATGATGCTGCCCAGATGCTGCTGCCACACGGTCACATGACCGTACTCGACCCCGTAGCGGCCCTTGCTGTGACGATCCTGTCCAAATACATGAGTTCGTTATATCACCAGGCGCCGACTCTTGCGGCCGACCGCCCCGTAGTGGGCAGCGGCGGCGTTAGCACAGTCCCAAGCTCATGTTGACGAGGTGGGCGCACATGAATCGTTCCACTGACTGGTTCGTCAAGCACCGGCTCCGTGTCTGTGATTTCCTAAAGGAAAACCCTGTTTGCATGCCACCAGACTCCTGGTAAAGCTAATCTGCGACAATTGGATGCCTTCCAAAAATACCTTAGATCACGAATCTGCGTCGCCTTAGATCCGCAATCTGAGCGAATTAGATCGGTTCTAAGTTGTCGAACAACGTATCCACTACGACCAGCAGCACATGCCTGCAGCACGTGAACGCCGTCACGCACTCCGCGACTCCGTGCCCGCCGGCGTTGGCAACCGTTACACCGTCGGCGACTACGTCGCCACTGTAACGTCCGCCGCACACGCCGTACGTAATATATCCACTCCATTATTGTCTTTCTCAGATTAACAGTCGTATAGGCGCAGGCGCTGAGCCTCTACTCGCCATGGCCGAGAGGTGACGCCTAACACGGATGACGACCCGCTGCGTCATCTGTCGCTCGAGGAGATCGACACCCGAATTGCCGAAGCGGAGGCAACGATCGCCAGGCAGGAGAAGATCGACCGCCTCCGCGTCCCGTCCCAGCAGCAGCAGCTGGCGCGTCCGACCAGCTGTCCATCGACCCCGGCCATGCCGATCATCGCCGGCGCGCACAGCCGACGCGACGCCGACTGCCCATGCCCAAGTTCGACGGTACTCGAGACTCGTTCACGTCCTGGGTTCAGACAGCTGCACTCTGGTTTCGCAATCGTGGGTACGCGGACGTCATCGGGATCAACGAAGATGGCTCACCGAATGCGACAACCGGTACGGCACACGACCCACCTCTCGAGGCAGCCGCGCGCGAGATTCTACTCGTCCACATGCTGGACCACAAGATCGCGTCCGCGTTGTCTTTGTTTCAGGCAGGCTCGGCTGCCAAGTGCTGGCGCGTGCTGTTCCAGGCGTACAGCCCATCGTCGCTGGCATCGGTCGTGCGCGCCGTCCGCGACCTCGTCACGGTCCAGCACATGCCCGGCGAGTCGGTCGCTGTCGAGGACCATGTCCTACCACCGGCACACGATGACATTGTGTGGGGTGCGCGACTGTGTCACGTCCACAACAGAGGCTCCGCCACCGTCGCCGTTGCCGGTAACGGCTTTGGCAAGCCCTGTTACACTGCGTTACGTCGCCATCGTCTCGCGCCGATGTTGGTGGAATAAATCACTTCGTTATTGTCGTTCTTAGTCGCCACGTACGCCGCCCGAGTTCAAGCAGCGGCTCATCGCGTCCGGTCGACGGTACCGACGGAGATGCTGTCCCTCACCGACGCATTGGTCGCCGTCCTCATCTTGGCCAACGCATCATCCGATCTCGACGCCGTCGTCGCTGGCCTGCACAATCGTGCTCTGGACACGCTGCCCAGTGTCTCCGAGGTCGTCGGGTCGTTGACAAGCGAGGAGATCAGGGTCCAAGACGTGCGGGACCGACACGACGCGTTCCAAACGGCCAACCGCTCCAGTTGCGCCACATCGACGCGTCCCCGTGGACCACGACGCAACGAGTCCTGCGTCTTCCATCCCGGATCCAAGCACACTAACGGCGAATGCACGCTGCAACGACACATCTGGTACCGCGACAGCAACGCGAAAACCAATACATCCTCACCAACGTCCAACGAGTATCCAACGTCTGGCGCTCATCCGGTCGATCCGGCGCCCGAGCCGATGCGTGCTTTGTCGGCACGCCACGCCATCGACGTGTACGCGAACTCAGTAGGCCTACTGGACTCAGCGTGTTCCACGACGATGACGCCCCTGCGCCGACATCTCAGCTGCTATCGCCAAGGCACCGGACCGGAAGTTGAGCTAGCCGATCTGTCGCGTACGACCACTTCCGGTCGAGGCGTGACGTCATTCGGCATGGATGTCCAGGCGACGAGTATCGATTCGCTGCACGTTCCCCGACTTGGCCAAGCGCTAGTATCAGTTGGCCAGCTCACCAGATCAGGTCACAAGATCGTGTTCGACGGCGATACCGCGAAGATCTACTCGGGGGCCAACTGGACGGCGCCCGTCGGTCAGCCAGTGGCCGTCAGTCAACGAGGACACGATAACCTGTACCGGATTCCATTATCCGCTCCAACATCCGCGCCCGGCACACTTCATTCCGCCCGAGTCTGCTCCTTGATCGCATCCAGCGTCTCATGCCGCGTCGCTAAGGTCACCGCCGCAGCTCCAGCTGTCTGGCACGCTCGAACCGGCCACCTGGGTTACGGCAACCTGCGCATCTCGTCCATAGCAATCTGTCCGGACGGTGGCCTGTCGTCGGTGTCGGCGGCTTTGAGTACTACCAGACCATGCTGGACGATTCCTCTCGGTACCTGTCCGTCTATCTGCTACGTCGCAAATCGGAGGCGCTCGACGTCATCAAGGACTATGACGCGCGTCTTCGCAACCAGGAAGGACGTGGTATCCGGACGTTCCAGACTGACGGTGGCGGCGAGTACAACTCCAAGGCGTGCGTCCTGTTCTACAACGAGTCCGGCATCCTGCACCGCAAATCTGTCCCGTACACGCCCGAGCAGAACAGAACGCCGCGCTGAAAGCGTCAACTACACGCTCTGCGGTATCGAAAGCTCAATCCGGTGCCACTCTAGCATGCCTGACTCCACGTGGCCCTGGTCGCTGTCCTACTCTGCGATACTGTACAACATCCACCCGAGATCAGTCCTTCCCGGGCGTCGCACATCGTTCGAGGCTGCTCGTCGCGCCCTACCTAACATCTCGACCCTTCGTGTCTTGCGATGCCTATGCCATGCGACCACATCCAGCCACGAAGAAGCCGAGCAAGTTGGAGCCTCGTCGTGTTCGCGCTGTGTTCATCGGTTTCACGCCCGGCATGAAGGCTTGGCGGTTCTACGACGTGGACCGGGAAGACACGTTCGAGAGCACGACTGCCGAGTTCCTGGAGACCTCGTTCACATTCGGCTTTGGAAGATCCAGCCCTGCTAGTTCATCATCAGCGCCACCGTCCAGTCCCGAGTCGAGCTCTGCGCCGAACGTTGACACGATCGTCCCGACGCCCGTCTCTTCCGACGCCGTCATCATGGCACCTCTACCATCGACGTCAGCATCCTCTCTCGCAGCATCCCCTCCCGAGCCTCCGTCACCTGCCGCTGCGTCATCGCCTTCCGAGATCGTCCGACCGTCGCGCTCACCGTCTCCTGATGACGTATCCACCGACGAAGATGATGATGACGCTGAAGATGATCCCGACTACGAAGGTTCGGCGTCCAGCAACGACTCTCCCAACGAAGCTGCCGATCCCGACGTCCACGACAATTCCGATGCTGCTGATATCGTCGACCACAATGTCATCGACGTGCCACGCCCTCGCCGATCGAATCGTCGTCGTCAACCGCCTGGTGAATGGTGGAAGGCGCCGGAGGCGGCCAATCGTTCGTCGACACGGTGGTCCTCGACGGTCGACGCCTGGTTCCAGAATCCGACATTTGCGGAGGCCGCGAAACGGTCTTCTTAGATGCCAGACGCAGATTCTTACAATCTTACATTTGTCTGTGCGGAGTCCGTGTCGAGGACAATGTCGTACCACCGGCACCCGGTGACGTCGTGACTGTGCGCGACTGCGTAACGTCCACGGCAGAGGCTCCGCCACTGACGCCGTTGTCGGTAACGACTTGGCAACCCCTGTTAAAACAGCGTTACGTCGCCGCCGTCTCGCGCCGATGTCGGTCGGAATAAATCACTTCGTTATCGTCTTCATTAGTCCGTACGGCGTACGGACGTCAAAGGCGCTGTCGCAAGTTGGGTGTGGTCAAAGTGATGACTGATGTCGGCGAACGGGGAGCCGAAGAAGAAGCGCAAGTCATCGCCTAACTGGCACGACTCCGATATCGGCGTCCTGTTGGATGTGATTGAGATTGCCATGCCGTTAGGTGGAATGGGCCTGCGACCAGCCGTCAACACAATCAAAGCACTCGTGTGAAGCATTTCTTACTGATATGGTCATCATATGAGCACGTGCAAGGCGGTGTTGTTCATGATTCAGAGTCAAAGTCAAAGGTCCAGCCGGGACACATCCGTTCGACAGTCTTCCGCATGCAACCGCGTGCCGTTGGAGGGGGCGTGTTGAGGATCAAGCCGTTACCGACAACGGCGTCAGTGGCGGAGCCTCTGCCGAGGACGTTACGCAGTCGCGCACTGTCACGGTGTCACCGTGTGCCGGTGGTACGACATGATCCTCAACACGCCCCCTCCAACGGCACGCGGTTGCATGCGGAAGACTGTCGAACGGATGTGTCCCGGCTGGACCTTTGACTCTGAATCATGAACAACACCGCCTTGCACGTGCTCATATGCCTGGGCTCGTTGACGCGGCACGAGACGGATCGTGGCGTAGCTTGGGGTGACATGAATGGCGCAATTTGCTGAGGCGGGTTCGACGATGACGCGCAGGGTGTTGGATCTGGCTCAGGACGACGTCGACGCAGATTGCGCCGACGGACAACGTTATCTTGCGAAGCGATTGAGGCAAGCGATTGAGGCCCGTACGACCGGCGTACGCCTGGCACTTACGTCCCGGTACTGGTTCTGGATCCCCTTAATGACGGCCTGCCTTGCTGGCGCGATCTGCCTGGACTCTCTTGCGCGTGGCGCGGACTCGAGCGGGCGTTCGTGGCGCGTTGTGCAGAAGCAGGGTCAGGGCAGAGACACAGTGGCGCGGGACTGGCACTGGATGGCACCGGCGCGCGGGGCGCCGGTGGGCTCACCGCCTCGAAGCGCGCAGAACGCTTACGACTGTTAATCTAAGGAAGACAATAGCGAAGTGAAGTGTATTACGTACGGCGTTTGCGCAACGGCACGGTGGACGTTACAGTGGCGACGTAGTCGCCGACGACGTAACGGCTGCCAACGGCGGCGAGCGCGGAGTTTCGGAGTGCGTGACGGCGTGCTGCAGGCATGTGCTGCTGGTTGTACTGGACATGTTGTTTGACAGCTGGCCCTAAATACTCCATCTCAGCGAGAGCGGCGCGAAATTCCAAAGCAATATTGTCAAGGGCAGACTTGGGAATTGCCTTTGACAAAAGGAGGTTTTGCCTTTGACAAAAGGAGGTTTGCGCAGTGAAGAAAAGTAAAGAATGCCGACCAGAAACGCATCCGTGTCAGGCTATTCAAGAGAACGGAAGGATTGCAGAGAGAGAAGAAAACAGCGATACCAAAGTCGCCGATCCAGGGCATGGTATTGTGACCCTTCCAGCCAGACCTGTTGAAGCAATTCGAAGGCCGATCTCCGTTTCCTAAACTTTCCTTATCAAATACGGCGTCACTATACCATGACATTACAGTTACCAGTAGGCCACTTGATAGAGTCCAGGACCTCGTGCAGTCGCTTCGACAGAGAGGTTCCACTTGCAGTGGCAGGATACCGTGTAGGGTCAACTGGAATGTGCCACGGCGGACAGTCGCTGCAAGTTCCATCGAGGCTTGAACAAGAATGGAAGACAGTCCGTCCGAAGTACTCCTCCAGCTAATTAAACATGTCAATTACCCCACTGATTCTTCGCGCACACTGCATGCAATGCAACCTTCGGGGGATGTAGAAGTTTCGATGGCCTTTGAAGTTGATGATATCAAAAACGCGAGGCAGGAAGTTTAACAGAAGACAGTGTAGCGTGCATAGTACGAACATGACCGTACTATTAAATCCGGATACCAGACCGGTACTATACGCATCCGTTCTAGATGCACTGGCAGGTTTCGATTTGAACCCTAACGTAGACGTTAATATCTATGGTTCAGCTAAGTCGGTAATACTCACGATTAGGTATGTCGCGAATTGCGTCCCTTATGGACGCCCACCTTGCTGCCTAGGGTGCCTTCTTGAAGGTTCTCTCACACCTTCGTCGAACGGGGTGCCCATTCGGTAGACAACCCCAGACGTGCGGAAACAGTTTGCGGTCACTGCAGTAGATGCCCGCGACATCACAGCGGTTGCACGCGTTGGACAGCCCTTGTGACGACAAGGATGCCACTTTTGCCAGTTCTACATAATCATGACCCTGACATATGTCAGAACACTGGCAGACGCGCTCGAGCAACGATGAGTACCTGGTGGACGTGGAGAAGACGCATCCACTTAAGGGACCCATCGGACGCGTCCCGGAAAGGTACCGCAAACTTGAAGCCAATGTTGTGCTCCACGACTTGTAACCTGAAGATTGAATTTAATTATATTATTGCAATCTGAACAGGGATAAAGCATATCAAACCGGCGAAAAAGATGCTGGACCGCTTTCGGGGAACTGGCCGGCATGAGGCCAATGAGCATGACGAAGCCGCGGTTGCACCGTAGTTCCTGTCTCAATGCGAGATTTACGAGCAGCATCGGGATCAAGGACTCGTTCGTCCACTTCGTAACGCGCGCGCCATCTATGCCAACAGATGTTGCAATGGGAAAGACGTCTTCCCTATTGAAGAGTATCACACGGACGCGATAATAAGCAGGTGAAGTGGACTACCGATCGCATTCGCTCATGAAAGGAGCAAAAGTTTCCTGAAAAACGGAAGCATCACTCCAATCGTTGTACGTGTGGGATGGGTGCACCTGAGTCCGTCTATACTGTTGTAGCTGCTCATTCATGTTTTCCGCCAGGAATCTGCAGCCCCACTGCAATATGATCTGTCACAATGGAAATGTCAAAAGAGCAAAGGATCTCATCATTTGCGCGAACCTGCAACAACATTGGCAGATAATAACAGGAACTTGTACGATTTCGGCAGCACGGCGGCCGTACACGGTTCACGTTATGGGCAGGCCAAACATGGCCTACATCACAATACCTATACTCGATAAACGGGCAAGTTGAGAAAGACAATAATGGAGTGGATATATTACGTACGGCGTGTGCGGCGGACGTTACAGTGGCGACGTAGTCGCCGACGGTGTAACGGTTGCCAACGCCGGCGGGCACGGAGTCGCGGAGTGCGTGACGGCGTTCACGTGCTGCAGGCATGTGCTGCTGGTCGTAGTGGATACATTGTTCGACACGCCCCCTCCAGCAGCACACGGCCTGGGACTTGTGTCGATGATGCCGGCCAGGAGCAGGTTCGCATTGTGACGACAGAGCAAGATGTGTCAACCACACGGATTGACCGACTGAGGTCGGTCCAACGCCGTGGACGTTTATTGTAGTAGTGCGCTGCGGAGGAGCCCAATTAGGTGCCGGCTGAGTCGCCAAGACAGCGACTCGACCGTGACATAATAGTCCCCTTTTACGGGCGGCGAAGACGGGGTCCGGGCTTGTCTGGGTACCGAGCGTGGAATGCCGCGAGCAGGCGATCGAATCCGCCGGTGCCCTGCAAGTTGGAGGCGGGTTCCCAGGTGCGCTCGGATGCAGGGTAGCCTTCCCAGTCGATAAAATACTGCAGCTTACCAGCACGATATCGAGAGTCCAGGACCTCCTTCACGATGAACAGCGGTTGGTCGTCGTCGTCGAGCAGAATCGTGGGTGGCGGAGGCTGCACACGATGGGGTATCACGTTCGGGACGTACAGTTCCAGTTGGGATGCGTGGAAGACGTTGTGGATGCGGAAGGATGCCGGGAGCAGGAGTTCGTAGGAAACCGGATTAACGATGCGACTAACTTCGAAAGGCCCGAGCATTTGGACATCCAGCTTACAGCATGGCCGGCCAGTCGCAATTGCCCCTCGACGGAGCATGACCAACTCCCCGATCTTGAAGTCGGGATGAGGTCGGCGTTTCCGATCCGCAGCTCGTTTAATGGTGCTGACAGCACGATGCAGTTGGCGGTGTAGGTAACGGCGAATGGCCGTCAAGTTCTCCACGCGTTCATCGGCAGAGGGATTGGAGCTACCGTGTTTGCAAGGACGAGGGTCGCGTAGCTGAGGGTGGTAGCCGTAGTTCGCGAAGAAGGGAGACATTCCAGTGGACGAATGGTCGACGTTATTGTAAGAGAATTCGGCCAGCGGCAATAATGGCTCCCAGTCGTCTTGCAGGTAGCACACATAACAGCGAAGGTATTGCTCTAATATCTGGTTGACGCGCTCGGTCTGGCCATCAGATTCGGGAGCGGGATGATGACAGATGGCGTTCAACGCCGAGACGGCATAGGAGGTGCTTCCAGAACAACGATACGAACTGGGGTCCGCGATCCGAGACAATGTCGTCGGGCAGGCCATGCAGACGGAACACGTTCTGAAGAAACAGATCGGCAAGCTGATCCGCGGAAATGGATTCTCGACACGCCACAAAGTGGGCCATCTTCGAATAACGGTCGACCACGACCAGTACAGAGTCATAGCCACGGGAGGAGGGGAGCTTGACGATAAAGTCCATTGAGATGGAGGACCAGAGAGCGTTTGGAATTGGTAGCGGAAGTAGCAGGCCGGATGGTCGATGGCGAGGAGGTTTGACGCGGCGACACGTGTCACAAGTCGCCACGTAACCCTTGATGAACGAGGACATCTTGGGCCACCAGAACTCGCGCTTGACGAGCTGCAATGTCTTGCGAACCCCAAAATGACCGGCGGTAACGTTGTCGTGAAGGCTGTGCAGAACTTCCAGCTTGCAGGCCTCACCAGCGACGACGAGAGCGGTTCCGTAATAACGTCTTCTGGACGAAGGGGTCATCGGCTTGTTCGCGACGAATACGTTCGACAAGGGAGATGCCTGATGTACCGGTCTGGAGAAAGAGAATAGCTGGGTCCGGGCGGAAGAAGCGATGCGGTGGAAGCAGCTGTTGAGACATTGCTAGAATTTCTTCGTCGCCAGGCGAAGGTTGGTATTCCGGACGACGAGTGAGGGCGTCCGGCTTCCCATGAAGTCGCCCCGGACGATGATGAATCACGAAATCGAATTCGCTAAGCAGTTGAGACCAGCGAACCTGACGTCTGTTTAACTTGTGGGTAGACATGAAGTGGACGAGGTTACGATGGTCGCTATGCACGACAGTTTGGTGCTGATCTGAGTCGAGGAACTGCCGCCACTTAGTGAACGCTTCCACAACCGCCAGGAGTTCCTTGTCGTAAATGGGATAGCTAATCTCGGCAGCAATCAGCTTCCGCGAGAAGTAGGCGATCGGGTGCAACTCCCCATCTGCGCCGCCCTTTTGCGAAAGGACCATAGCGATGGCAAAGTCTTGATGAAGACGATAACGAAGTGATTTATTCCGACCGACATCGGCGTGAGACGGCGACGACGTAACGCTATGTAACAGGGGCTTGCCAAGCCGTTACCGACAACTGCGTCAGTGGCGGAGCCTCTGCCGTGGACGTTACGCAGTCGCGCACTGTCACGGCGTCCCCGTGTGCCGGTGGTACGACATGATCCTCGACAAGTCTGAGGCGTCGGTCTCGACATCACACGGTTGATGAGGATCGAAATGGCCCAAGACAGGTGCCGATGTGAACGCAACCTTCAGAGAGCCGAATGCAGCTTGAGCGTCAGCATCCCAGACAAAGGCGACACCGTCACGCGTCAGGTTTGTGAGTGGTAGAGCAATTTCCGCGAAGTGAGGAATAAATTTGCGATAAAAATTGGCGAATCCCAAGAATACTTGGAGACCATGGATATCTCGTGGCGGTTGCCAAGACAGGATAGTGTCGATACGGGCAGGGTCGAGGCGCAGTCCGTCTCGAGAAACGAGGTAGCCGAGAAACTCGACCTCCTTGGCGCCGAAAACACACTTCTCCATATTAGCGGTAAGACTGCTAGCCCGAAGTCGTTCCAGGACGAGGCGCACATGGTGTTCATGGTCGGCGACGTTCGCAGAAAAAATAAGGATGTCGTCCAGATATACGACAACGAACTGGTCGAGGTAATCCTTGAACATATCATTCATGAACGACTGGAACGAAGCCGGTGCGTTTGCGAGGCCAAACGGCATAACCAAATATTCGAAGAGTCCATACGGGGTGCGAAACGCCGTCTTCCACTCATCCCCTTCGCGGATACGAATTTGATTATACGCGCTGCGCAGGTCGATTTTCGTGAAGATCGTGGCCCGACTAAGGTTGGCAAGAAGTTGGTCAATAAGAGGCAGTGGATACCGGTTCTTGATCGTGGCAGAATTTAGGCCGCGATAATCGACACAAAGTCGCAGCGAGCCGTCTTTCTTGCGTACAAACAGAATGGGCGCACCGGCCGAAGAACGGGAAGGACGAATGAAATTCGACTTTAAATTGGCTTCCAGATACTGCTTGAGGGCCACCTGCTCTCGTTGGGAGAGACCATATAACCGACAAAATGGTGGCTCCTTGCCGGGCTTAAGATCGATGGGGCAATCGGAAGCGCGGTGAGGAGGCAGGCACGCCGGGCTGCCAGTGGCGAACACGTCCGAGAACTCGCGATAGGCGTCAGGAAGCGCAGGCCCGGAGACTGAGTCCGAGTCGAGTTCGGTCCAAGTATAATGCAGAAGGTAACAAGCTGCGTCGTCAACGATAGCATCCAGAAACGGCTCAGCGCTGATGAACGCAATCGAGGTTGATGACCCCGGGTCACCGTCTGGTGAGACCAGGGGCGTAAAGAAGGACTCGTCGGCGGCGTTCGAGATCAGGGGCTCCGCAGAGGCGCCGGAGGGAGCCGCGTGAATGGAAGATAAGTCCACCCAAGGACCCAGGCCAGGGCGACCAAGGATGCAGTCATCAAAAGATTAATAATGTGGCGACCACGAAGCCCGCCAGAGGGGCGAGGCGGCGAGAGGCGTTGTCCCGCCCCTCGACGGACGGGTCCACGGTGCCGGACGCACGACGGCTCGGGGCCCGAGGGGAACGATGATAACGGATCGTTGTGGCACGCTGCCACAGTAGCAGCGGCAGCGACCTCGGAGAGGCAGTCATGCGCGAGGGCGGGAGAGCTAGAGCTGTCGACAACAGCAGCAGGCGGTTCACTGTGACCGGCGGCCACCGTATCAGTGACAGCGACCTCCGAGAGGCAATCGGGAGCGATGACGGAAGCGCTAGAGCTATCGACGCCCGCAGCCGGGACGGTCCCGAACTCGGAGTAATCGTCGTCGTCCTCGTCGTCAGAAGCCAACTCAGGGAGGGCAATTACCTCCACCTCGGCTACCTCAGATGCTGAGGCAGTCGGCAACGTTTCGACTGATGCCGCCGAATCAACTGCATGCGTAGACGCAGGGAGGTCTCCTGCCGGGATTGAGATCCCCGCGATGCGAGGGCCGCGATGCTGGAGACGGTGGCTCCGCCAATCGATGTCAGGGTTTGTATCCGCCAACCACGGCAGGCCGAGGATGACAGGATGCTGCGGCGAATGGATCATGTTCAGGACGACGTCACTGTCGAAACATTCGTCGACGGTGATTCGTAGCGGGGCGGTTTCCTGAGTAATTGGGGCCAGATGACGGCCGTCAATGACGCGAACCGGAATAGCACGCGATTTGGCGCGAACAGGCACTTCGTGATGACGACAGAACGACCAGTCGATAAAATTGGACGTCGCGCCACAGTCTAACAAGGCGAGCGTACTGACGCGACGTGAGCCGATAACGAGACAGACCGGTACCAATAGATGTGGTATAGATGTAGCCGACGTAAAGAATAAATCCGTAACATGAAGAAAGTCGGGTTCGGAACCAAAAGAAATGTTTACTGGGCGACTGGGGAACCCGTTCACAGACGCCCGGGCACATTTCCCGGGGGACCAGCCTGCGGGACGCTGGCGCTGGGTGGGGGCGACGGAGGACCAGCAGCGGCAGGCCGCTCGGGGCACAGCGCGGAGCGGTGACCAACCTTGTGACAGTGCTGGCACGGAGGTCGCTTGGGGCAGGACGCAATGAAATGTCCAGCCTCGCGACAATAGTGGCAGACCAAAGGTTGCGCCCCTCCGACCTCGATAGCGTTGACAGCGGCGATCGGATACTTCGGTTCGAGATGGATCGCCATCTCGAACATCTTGTCGTACTCGGTGTAGTTGTAAATGAAGAGGGCATCAGAAAGTGCAGGGTGCAAGGACATGCGGAACTTTTCCGCCAAACGGGACGGACTCAGCCTATACAAGGGGTCGAGTTGTTGAACCTTCTTGTACAAGCGCTGGAACTCCCGCGCATGGTGAACCACACACTGGAAGTCTGCTTCAAATTGTCAAAATCAGCTTCGACCCGCTTTAACGACGGCTCCGGAAAATCATGAAGCAGGGCGGATGCCACGTCCGCCATTGACGCGTCCTCGGACAGGTCAAGATAAGTCTCCAAGGCGTATCCTTTCAAGGCCGTCGTCAAGATGCATTGCACAGCGTCGGAAAGCGGACTGGTAGACGTTAACGGCGTCTGGGTGATCCGCGCGAAAGCGGTCAACCAACGCATCGTCGACAGACCGTCCGCCCCCGAAAATCGCGGGATATCGTGGGACTGGACAACAATAGGCGGCGGCGGCGGCGGGGACACGGGATGCTGCGTCGACGGGGCGACAGAATTCGGCAGAGACGAAGCCACAGAAGCGTGGAGAGGCAATAGGGAAGGCACAGCGCTGATGACCGGGGGATCCGACGAGTCGTTGCGCACTTCGGGAGACGAGACAGCTGGCGCTGCGGGGGGGCTGGCCCTAGGCAGCGAGCCATGCGCGAATTTCAACTGGGCTAAGAGGTCGAGGATCTCCGCCTTCAGGTCGCGCAGCTCGATAGCGCCAGCAACATCCGCCGCAGCTGCAACATCCGGATTCGCGGACGAGGGCGGGTCCGACAACGCCGGAATCAACCCATCACCTCCCGCCATAGCTGCGATGATACAGGGCCGAGACGAGACGAGACGATAGTCGATACGGGCCGAGACGAGACGAGACGATAGTCGATACGGGCCGAGACGAGACGAGACGATACGCGTACGACCGAAGAGTAGTCGGTCAAAATGTGACGACAGAGCAAGATGTGTCAACCACACGGATTGACCGACTGAGGTCGGTCCAACGCCGTGGACGTTTATTGTAGTAGTGCGCTGCGGAGGAGCCCAATTAGGTGCCGGCTGAGTCGCCAAGACAGCGACTCGACCGTGACACGCATGATACGAGGTGCTGAGAGCGGGCTTCGTGAGGTAGTCTGCAGCCATCTCGGCGGACGGGCACTTGTGGACCACGATCAAACTGGCCTCGACGGCCTCCCGGGTGTAGTGAAACTGCACCTCGATGTCCTTCGTGCGATCATCCATCCGACGATAGCCAGACCAGGCCTTCGCGCCTTGATTGTCCTCGTATACGATCGTCGGACTGGAGCGTGCGAAGCCGATTTCGGTCAGGAATGACCGGATCCAGGCCAGCTGGCGGGTAACAGCACACAGCGACTTGATCTCTGCATGTGTGGACGATAAGCTAACTTTGACTGCGCCCAGGTCTTGGCGACGTGACTGCCAGTGCACGGGGCCGCCAGCCAGCAGGATGATGTGGCCGGAGCGCGACCGTCGCGTGTCAGGGTCGGATGCCCAATGAGCGTCGGCGTATGCGATCAGACGATCTTCGGGCTGGCGTTCGTATCGGATGCCGTGCGTCATGGTGCCGGCGAGGTACTTAAGAACGCGTTGCCCCGCACGCCAATGCTGGATGCCGGGATTCGAGGAGAATTGGGCCAGTACATTCGTTATGTACGCGATGTCGGGACGGCATCGATGGGCGAGCCATGTCAGGCAGCCAATGAGTTTGAGGTACGGCTTGGTCGCCATTTCGTCGCGGTCGAGGTCGCTTTGTGGACTCATTGTCGTTAATAGGTGAACGCCAGGCTGGTGCGGCGTGTCGACCGGATGACAATGCGACATGTTGAAGTCGCTCAACACCTTCTCGATGTACTCGGCTTGGTCAAGGGTGATGGCGCCGGTGCCAGGTTCGCGTCGGATGCGCATGCCAAGCAGGGTCGACGGTTCACCTTGATCGGTGATCTCGGCCATCGTGGAGAGCTTCTCGAGAACGGATTCCGCGAACGGGACGTCATTGTACGCCAGCAGACCGTCGTCGGTGTGCACCGACATGATCATGAACTTTCCATCGCGATCGTACCGGAAGACGCAGGGGTCCGCGATGATCGATTCGAATCCGAGTGATAACAGCATCTCCCGAAGCGTCTTGTACCAACGTTCGGCGCCTTGTTTCGTTCCATAAAGGGCCTTTTGCAGTTGACGAACTCGGTACGGGACGTGATGATCGGTGAAGCCATCCGGCTGACGAATGTAAACATCATGGAGCATGTCGGCGTTCAGGTATGCGGCCACCCAGTCGACCTGGCGAAGATGCAGGCCGTGCTGCGCCGCGAGTGCTAGGATAACGAGGAACGCAGTGGCACGGGCGGTCGGCGCGAACGTATCGTCGAAGTCGATGCCGGGGCGTTGTCGGAAGCCCTGAGCACAGAGTCGGGCGGTGAACTTGCGGATGCCACCGTTGCCACTGAGCGAGGACTTCACTCGGAACACCCACTTGGCGCCAACAGCGATCTTACTTTTCGGCAGCTCGATTAGCGGGCCGAACGTGTTCTTGGCGTCCAGTGTTGCCATCTGGGTGACGGCGGCGTCCCACCAGTGGCCAGCGAAAGGTGATGAGAGGGCATCGGCCATTGAGTTGGGTACGGGAATGTCGGTCGCTTTCAGCTTCGACAGGTCGGGTCGTGGTAGACGGGCTGGGTCGATCGGGGCGGATACCTTGGCTCGACATGCCTTGGCAGCGGCGCCGCGACATGTCGGACGGTTGGACCTGATGGCCTGATCGATCAGACGGCGCTCCTCAACCTGCTGCCAATGCCGGATCAGTCGGCGGGAGCGACGAGGAGGGCGCTGTGTCGGGGACGTTAGGGTCGGATTCTGGAACCAGGCGTCGACCGTCGAGGACCACCGTGTCGACGAACGATTGGCCGCCTCCGGCGCCTTCCACCATTCACCAGGCGGTTGACGACGACGATTCGATCGGCGAGGGCGTGGCACGTCGATGACATTGTGGTCGACGATATCAGCAGCATCGGAATTGTCGTGGACGTCGGGATCGGCAGCTTCGTTGGGAGAGTCGTTGCTGGACGCCGAACCTTCGTAGTCGGGATCATCTTCAGCGTCATCATCATCTTCGTCGGTGGATACGTCATCAGGAGACGGTGAGCGCGACGGTCGGACGATCTCGGAAGGCGATGACGCAGCGGCAGGTGACGGAGGCTCGGGAGGGGATGCTGCGAGAGAGGATGCTGACGTCGATGGTAGAGGTGCCATGACGGCGTCGGAAGAGACGGGCGTCGGGACGATCGTGTCAACGTTCGGCGCAGAGCTCGACTCGGGACTGGACGGTGGCGCTGATGATGAACTAGCAGGGCTGGATCTTCCAAAGCCGAATGTGAACGAGGTCTCCAGGAACTCGGCAGTCGTGCTCTCGAACGTGTCTTCCCGGTCCACGTCGTAGA
This sequence comes from Plasmodiophora brassicae, assembly GCA_039704465.1. NCBI lineage: Eukaryota > Endomyxa > Phytomyxea > Plasmodiophorida > Plasmodiophoridae > Plasmodiophora > Plasmodiophora brassicae. The sequence goes on from JASFAU010000017.1 coordinate 619,739, forward strand.
ACCGCCAAGCCTTCATGCCGGGCGTGAAACCGATGAACACAGCGCGAACACGACGAGGCTCCAACTTGCTCGGCTTCTTCGTGGCTGGATGTGGTCGCATGGCATAGGCATCGCAAGACACGAAGGGTCGAGATGTTAGGTAGGGCGCGACGAGCAGCCTCGAACGATGTGCGACGCCCGGGAAGGACTGATCTCGGGTGGATGTTGTACAGTATCGCAGAGTAGGACAGCGACCAGGGCCACGTGGAGTCAGGCATGCTAGAGTGGCACCGGATTGAGCTTTCGATACCGCAGAGCGTGTAGTTGACGCTTTCAGCGCGGCCGTTCTGCTCGGGCGTGTACGGGACAGATTTGCGGTGCAGGATGCCGGACTCGTTGTAGAACAGGACGCACGCCTTGGAGTTGTACTCGCCGCCACCGTCAGTCTGGAACGTCCGGATACCACGTCCTTCCTGGTTGCGAAGACGCGCGTCATAGTCCTTGATGACGTCGAGCGCCTCCGATTTGCGACGTAGCAGATAGACGGACAGGTACCGAGAGGAATCGTCCAGCATGGTCTGGTAGTACTCAAAGCCGCCGACACCGACGACAGGCCACCGTCCGGACAGATTGCTATGGACGAGATGCGCAGGTTGCCGTAACCCAGGTGGCCGGTTCGAGCGTGCCAGACAGCTGGAGCTGCGGCGGTGACCTTAGCGACGCGGCATGAGACGCTGGATGCGATCAAGGAGCAGACTCGGGCGGAATGAAGTGTGCCGGGCGCGGATGTTGGAGCGGATAATGGAATCCGGTACAGGTTATCGTGTCCTCGTTGACTGACGGCCACTGGCTGACCGACGGGCGCCGTCCAGTTGGCCCCGAGTAGATCTTCGCGGTATCGCCGTCGAACACGATCTTGTGACCTGATCTGGTGAGCTGGCCAACTGATACTAGCGCTTGGCCAAGTCGGGGAACGTGCAGCGAATCGATACTCGTCGCCTGGACATCCATGCCGAATGACGTCACGCCTCGACCGGAAGTGGTCGTACGCGACAGATCGGCTAGCTCAACTTCCGGTCCGGTGCCTTGGCGATAGCAGCTGAGATGTCGGCGCAGGGGCGTCATCGTCGTGGAACACGCTGAGTCCAGTAGGCCTACTGAGTTCGCGTACACGTCGATGGCGTGGCGTGCCGACAAAGCACGCATCGGCTCGGGCGCCGGATCGACCGGATGAGCGCCAGACGTTGGATACTCGTTGGACGTTGGTGAGGATGTATTGGTTTTCGCGTTGCTGTCGCGGTACCAGATGTGTCGTTGCAGCGTGCATTCGCCGTTAGTGTGCTTGGATCCGGGATGGAAGACGCAGGACTCGTTGCGTCGTGGTCCACGGGGACGCGTCGATGTGGCGCAACTGGAGCGGTTGGCCGTTTGGAACGCGTCGTGTCGGTCCCGCACGTCTTGGACCCTGATCTCCTCGCTTGTCAACGACCCGACGACCTCGGAGACACTGGGCAGCGTGTCCAGAGCACGATTTTGCAGGCCAGCGACGACGGCGTCGAGATCGGATGATGCGTTGGCCAAGATGAGGACGGCGACCAATGCGTCGGTGAGGGACAGCATCTCCGTCGGTACCGTCGACCGGACGCGATGAGCCGCTGCTTGAACTCGGGCGGCGTACGTGGCGACTAAGAACGACAATAACGAAGTGATTTATTCCACCAACATCGGCGCGAGACGATGGCGACGTAACGCAGTGTAACAGGGCTTGCCAAAGCCGTTACCGGCAACGGCGACGGTGGCGGAGCCTCTGTTGTGGACGTGACACAGTCGCGCACCCACACAATGTCATCGTGTGCCGGTGGTAGGACATGGTCCTCGACAGCGACCGACTCGCCGGGCATGTGCTGGACCGTGACGAGGTCGCGGACGGCGCGCACGACCGATGCCAGCGACGATGGGCTGTACGCCTGGAACAGCACGCGCCAGCACTTGGCAGCCGAGCCTGCCTGAAACAAAGACAACGCGGACGCGATCTTGTGGTCCAGCATGTGGACGAGTAGAATCTCGCGCGCGGCTGCCTCGAGAGGTGGGTCGTGTGCCGTACCGGTTGTCGCATTCGGTGAGCCATCTTCGTTGATCCCGATGACGTCCGCGTACCCACGATTGCGAAACCAGAGTGCAGCTGTCTGAACCCAGGACGTGAACGAGTCTCGAGTACCGTCGAACTTGGGCATGGGCAGTCGGCCTGCGTCGCTTCGGCTGTGCGCCTCGGCGATGATCGGCATGGCCGGGGTCGATGGACAGCTGGTCGGACGCGCCAGCTGCTGCTGCGGGACGCGGAGGCGGTCGATCTTCTCCTGCCTGGCGATCGTTGCCTCCGCTTCGGCAATTCGGGTGTCGATCTCCTCGAGCGACAGATGACGCAGCGGGTCGTCATCCGTGTTAGGCGTCACCTCTCGGCCATGGCGAGTAGAGGCTCAGCGCCTGCGCCTATACGACTGTTAATCTGAGAAAGACAATAATGGAGTGGATATATTACGTACGGCGTGTGCGGCGGACGTTACAGTGGCGACGTAGTCGCCGACGGTGTAACGGTTGCCAACGCCGGCGGGCACGGAGTCGCGGAGTGCGTGACGGCGTTCACGTGCTGCAGGCATGTGCTGCTGGTCGTAGTGGATACGTTGTTCGACAGCCATGTTCCTCGTACGCCTCAATGGCGATGGCGATCTTCTCGCCGAGGGTGAACCGGACGACACTGATGAAGACGATAACGAAGTGATTTATTCCACTAACATCGGCGCGAGACGATGGCGACGTAACGCAGTGTAACAGGGCTTGCCAAAGCCGTTACCGGCAACGGCGACGGTGGCGGAGCCTCTTTTGTGGACGTGACACAGCCGCGCACAGTCACAGCGTCATCGTGTGCCGGTGGTAGGACATGGTCCTCGACACGCCCCCTCCAACGGCACGCGGTTGCATGCGGAAGGCGGTCGAACGGACGTGTCCCGGCTGGACCTTCGACTCTGGATCATGTACAACACGACCTTGCTCGTGCTCGTATGTCTTGGCTTGTTGACGCGACACGAGACGGATCGTGGCGTAGCTAGAGCTGACAGGTGTGGCGCGATATGCTGGGGCAAAGTCGTCAATGACGACACAGAGAGGAGGACCTGGCTCGGGACGACACCGACGCCGAAGGCGCCGGCGGACAACGTTATATCGAGAAGAGGTTGAGGCAAGCGATTGAGGCCCGTACGACCGGCGTACGCCTGGCGCTTACGTTCCGGTAATGGTTCTGGATTCCCGTAGGACGACCTGCCCTGCTAGCGCGATCTGCCTGGACTCTCTTGCGCGTGGCGCGGTCTGGAGTGGGCGTTCGTGGCGCGTTGTGCAGAAGCAGGGTCAGGGCAGAGACACAGTGACGCGGGACTGGCACTGGATGGCACCGGCGCGCGGGGCGCCGGCGGGCTCGCCGCCTCGAAGCGCGTAGAACGCGTACGACTGTTAATCTGATGAAGACGATAACGAAGTGATTTATTCCACTAACATCGGCGCGAGACGATGGCGACGTAACGCAGTGTAACAGGGCTTGCCAAAGCCGTTACCGGCAACGGCGACGGTGGCGGAGCCTCTTTTGTGGACGTGACACAGCCGCGCACAGTCACAGCGTCATCGTGTGCCGGTGGTAGGACATGGTCCTCGACAGACACCACGGCCCATCAGCGACCTCGACAATAGGAAATGCGGATACCTTGGACTCCTCTCGACGCGCGCTTTCGTTTGGCGCCATTTTCCTGCTCTCGTTGTCCCCCTAGGGTGAAAAGTCCCGCCCAAATATCCCCACCCAGCCAGTTGGAAATGTCCGTAGAGCACATTGGCGGGGGTTATTAGGGCGGAAATTACGGTAGTTGGCAACGATGTTGGCAGATTGACCCCGTGTGGATGTGCATAGGGCTTTGATAAGTTTCATCCATCTTTCAATGGGAAACGTCCACACTAATCCGGACATCGGGCCAAAGACTCGACGATATCCGGAACATGATCCAGGGAATGGACTGTAAATTCACGATACTTAGCACAAAGACGGAACAAGTCAACGGCACATGCATCATACGGAAATCGTCATCAGCAGGATAGGAGACAGCGTCTCTAGTTTCGACAGCGACTGACGAAATTGTAGGCGAATCGCCGGGAGGTCTTGAGTTTAGTTAGTTACTTAGTTTAGTTTTATTTGTTTTTCGCGCTTTTTCGTCACGCAGGCGCCTTGGTCTCGAGTCTGAGGATCGAAGGTTCAGCAGCAGAACGCCAACATCCCCCGGCCTGGCCGTGCCGGCCCGTCACCTTTGTACTGGGTTCATCGCGCCTTGGACGATATCGGAACGGGGACGTGATTCGCTCGGACTTGTCGACTGCACTCTTATCGGACCTCTTTCGCCATACCGCCTATGCCGGGGAGCCGACATACACTTGTTACGGGCCGTTCCTTTACCTCCCAGACGCTCAAGCGAGACCCCTAATGTCTCTGGCACTTTGGGCTGCTTGATCAGTAAACACAGCCCGAAATCGTGGCTACGCGGCTCACGACCACAAGCCATACAGCCGTGACTCACCGAGGTCATCGCGTGCCCAATGACGACGACGGATCCGGTGGCCGCACAAGGCACACTGGAGAATCGTTTTTTAACCGGTCGACCTGAGGCGGCCAAAAAACTCATCACGTCGCCTTATATGAAGCAGGCCCTAAAGTAAAGCGCCGCGGAGTCCGCCACGGATTGCGGGGACTTGGTGGGGCGCTCAGTTCAAATCGCCCAAGTGACATGGCGCCGCTGACGCGCAACCGTCGTCCATCCACGGCCCTGCCGATCGTGAAGCCGCCATCGATACCGGTAAGTCGGCCTGTACCGGACCGCCAGCTTGAAGTGAATGGCAACCTCCTAATTCCAAGGACGGGCCACCGTTAACGGTGGCCGTGGCCGGTCCTTGGAAATAGGAGACAGTGAGACTCCCCTAGATGAATCCGTTTCAGGCCAGGGATCGCAATGGAGTGGCCACGCCTATACCCGGAAAGATGGTGCAACCGTCGAGTGTTTCAAACGCAAAGACCCCGTTCCTCTTGAACCGACACTGCTTGTGCCGTACCTCGGCAACTCCAAGAGGCAGAAAGTGGAGTCAGAACGCGGCCAGCTACGGGATGTGTGCGTCAGCCTGACGGAAAGGTATTTTGTCATGCTGCCTTTCTAATGGATTGATTCACGTTAATTAGTACGGTGGCCGATGGCAACCTGACGGACGCAGTCCCAAATTCCTTAAGGACGGAAATTCGCAGGGCTGCAATTTCCTGGCTAGTGCGAGAGAAGTTCATAGCAAAGGATATAGCCGCACAATTCCCCGAAAGGAAGACCGGCAACAGTATGTGGCGTTGCTTGTGACGGATCTGAGATATTTCTTCTGATTTGGCCACGCTTGCAGTTATACACAGCCAAATTAACAAGAGAAGGCGCACTTTGGGAATTTCTGACAGTTCCTCTTCCAGAAAAGTCAAGGTTGTGAAGAAGGCCATTGTCGGGCCAAGTCCCTACTGATGGATTTCCTGGGCAGTTTCAAGGATGCCATCGACAACACCGGCATCGACGCCGACCACGACGTGTTCCGGGATGAACGCTCGTTTGATCAAGTATCCGCTGACATGGCGACTTTCAACGCCGTCCTGTTGGAGGACGTGACACGAAAGCTGCGGTTCTCTATGATGGATGACCGATTCCGGCTCGTGTCTGACATTCCCGACCCTTGGTGACCAATAGTTGAATACAACGAATTATTTCGGTGCAACTATTCATGTTTTAAGCCATTTTTGCAACCTAGCGAGCATATATTTCGGAGAAGTTGATATGTATTAAAGATACTTACGGTGGAAACAAATATTTGCATCACTCGGAAGAAACACTTGGATCACTCGGAAGAAATTTTTGCATCAACAGGAAGAAATAAGTGGATCAAGCGGAAAAAACATGTGGATCATGATCCATGTATTATTTCCGTCATGACTGATCATGGGAATAACGTGGGCTTTCAGTGAATGGTGACCCGTGGATCATTCGGAACGCCTTCGGGAGCAGCATCTTCTAATTGCGTTGCATGAACGTGACCGTCGCAGAACTTCTCGATAAATTCCTTCGTCAAGCGCGAGCAACCGAACACATCGCGCAAATGCTGACAGCCATCTGGAGTAACTCGTCATAGAACTGCGGCAAGTAACTATTCAGCAGATCCTCGACGTCGGGGGAGGGCTGGGCACGTGCGCGCTTCATCTCCGTGATGCGCCGACTCGTAGAGCTTCTGCGTGAAGACGGGTCGTCGATCCTTACAGTACGCGAGGAACTCCCTCATATGGTCGTACGTTCGCCGGATATCGTCAACTGATATACGATTCACCTCATCCAGTAAGCATCGCTTCATAGTCGCCTTCCCTATGTGAACCGAGGACTCTGTCGCAGAACTGACCCAAATGCGTATCTTGAGCAGCCCGAAGATCTCCTCGCAAGGGTTCAGGAATGGCGAATACTCAGGCAAGAACTGCATCTTGAAGTGCTTCGAGACACTGTCCCCCTTGAAAAACGTTTCGACGCGCTGGACATGATGAATGCGGGCATTATCGAGAATGAAGAGGCGCGGGCGTGAATTGTCACATGTCGTCTGCACGTAGTGCTGGACCATGCTCTTGCAAAACTCCAGAAACACGTCGCCGTCAACTGTTGTGTCCATTGTTTCGTACCAGATGAGACCAAGGGCCGGCGACAACGCTAGCAGTAGTGATACGTGCTTGCCGGACATAACAGGCTCCTCAGAGAGAGACGGGACCCAGCCTCGAACTGACCAGACTTTCCGGTTTGACACGCGTGTAAGAGGCATCTCATCGAAGTAAACCGCATCGTAGAGTGGATTCGGCCCAAATATTCGACGGTACTCGTCCGACTCCAAACGCGAAACGTACTGGAAGCGCATCTCAATGGTCTCAATGGCGTTACGTTTGACGTTGAAGGATTTGAAGTCCCCTAGACGGAAGCCGGCTCGATCACGAAGATGCTTGCTGAGGGTTCGAGAGGTGACGCGGACGTTGAAAGCCACTTTCAAGAACTTAGCAGCGACGGCAATTGTCGCCCCGATGCAGAGGAACATGAATCTGGCAGCCGCATTGATCATCTCATCGGAAAGTTTGTCCGGGCGGCCTCTTCGTTTCCCCGATTCAGCCTTCGAAACTCCATTGACATGGCGAGACACAGTCGATTGCGAACACCCAACTTCAGCAGCAATGTCGCGCTGAGACTTGGACCCATCAAGAGCGTTGATCATCTCCTCGCTTTCCAAAGAGATGTGCGGTTTCTTGGGGACAAGCGCCTTTCGGAAATGAACCGGAACAGAGTCGATGTCGACTTCACCTGCTAGCATCTTGACTTGCCACTGGGACAACTCTTGAGCGAACGCTCGTTCGCGATCCGATATCGACCTGTAACGTTCGATTTTCCTGTTCGCGACCTCGCGAACATGATCAACTGCACACTGGAGCTGCTGTAGTTGTTGCAATGCACGCTGACGGCTTTTCTCTCGAGCAACTCGGCGTTGTTCATCAAGTCGTCGCTGATTGGCAGCGTGCAGGGTACCGGAAACCGCTGGGGTGAACCGGATGTCTGCGACTCGTGGATCACACGCGATGGTCGGATCCAGCCGCGGGATGCTTTCTGGGTTCTTCGCCGGACGGCCGCGCCGAGCTGCAGACGATGGATCCTGTAAGCTATCCTCCAAATGTTGGCACTGACAAGTAGGTGTACCTCTCGAGCTACGTTGCTGCGCTGCAGCGTTCGATGCTGAGGTGGCCGCCTCGTCGTCGCCAGCTAACGTCGGCTCCCGGTGATCCATTAATTTTTGACGGTTGATCCACAGATTTCTTCCGGATGATGCAAACATTTTTTCCGATTGATCCACTTATTTCTTCCTGTTGATGCAAAACTTTCTTCCGAGTGATCCAAGTGTTTCTTCCGAGTGATGCAAATATTTGTTTCCACCGTAAGTACATTCTATGACGCCGGTGTATCGGGAACGTCACCTGACCAGTTGCATTGCAGGTACATTTCAGATGGCCATGCATCTTCAATGTACCTGTACGGTTGCGTTTAAGATACATTTTTGGGGCCGATGTATCTTCAACATATCGGTTTCCGTGCATTGCCGTTACATTCTGACGCATATGAAATGTATCGTCAGATGCAGCGCAGATACAACACATTGTATCCGCAAAGTAACGCTGTCCGATACATTCACGATGCACGCATAAACGCATCTCCAATGCATCCAAATTCGGTCCAGTGCCGCCATCCCGAATCTGATGGCCAGACCGAGCGCGTCAACCAGATATTAGAGCAATACCTTCGTAATTATGTGTGCTACCTGCAAGACGACTGGGAGCCATTATTGCCGCTGGCCGAATTCTCTTACAATAACGTCGACCATTCGTCCACTGGAATGTCTCCCTTCTTCGCGAACTACGGCTACCACCCTCAGCTACGCGACCCTCGTCCTTGCAAACACGGCAGCTCCAATCCCTCTGCCGATGAACGCGTGAAGAACTTGACGGCCATTCGCCGTTACCTACACCGCCAACTGCATCGTGCTGTCAGCACCATGAAACGAGCTGCGGATCGGAAACGCCGACCTCTTCCCGACTTCAAGATCGGGGAGTTGGTCATGCTCCGTCGAGGGGCAATTGCGACCGGCCGGCCATGCGGTAAGCTGGACGTCCAAATGCTCGGGCCTTTCGAAGTTAGTCGCATCGTCAATCCGGTCGCCTACGAACTCCTGCTCCCGACATCCTTCCGCATCCACAACGTCTTCCACGCATCCCAACTGGAACCGTACGTCCCGAACGTGATACCCAATCGTGTGCAGCCTCCGCCACCCACGATTCTGCTCGACGACGACGACCAACCGCTGTTCATCGTGAAGGAAGTCCTGGACTCTCGATACCGTGCTGGTAAGCTGCAGTATTATATCGACTGGGAAGGCTACCCTGCACGAGCGCACCTGGGAACCCGCCTCCAACTTGGAGGGCACCGGCGGATTCGATCGCTGCTCGCGGGCATTCCACGCTCGGTACCCAGACAAGCCCGGACCCCGTCTTCGACGCCCGTAAAAGGGGATTATTATGTCACGGTCGAGTCGCTGTCTTGGCGACTCAGCCGGCACCTAATTGGGCTCCTCCGCAGCGCACTACTACAATAAACGTCCACGGCGTTGGACCGACCTCAGTCGGTCAATCCGTGTGGTTGACACATCTTGCTCTGTCGTCACATCCGGCATTGGCAGCACTTGTCGCCTACACTGCCCGTTTGATGTACCTCAGGTACCCTCAGTTACCTTACCGGCATGTCGAACTTGCATCCTCCCCGATGCCCTTCATCGGGTCATCCGGAACTTCGAGGGCGAACCGCAAGCAAAGTGGCGTCGCGCACGCGCAATTGGTACGTTACGAGCTGACATGGGCAACAGCCGCTCGGCATGCCTCGCCTCGAATGCCCGCACGTGATGCGGCCCTCCGCCACCGGATCAAACATGGAGGAGCTAGACTCGTGCATCATTTTCCATTTCTGTTTGTCCCTTATGATTTCCTGTATTGTTGCGGTCAGGTACGTCGGGCTGGAATCGCAGCACAATGCGATATACGCGGACAGTTCTCGTGTACTCCAACGCCAATGAGCGAATGCTGCATCACTGAAATTGCCCTGCGTAGTAATGCTTAATTAACTTCTACAACTAAACCAACTGAACAACTATTAGTTAACTAAACTGAATTGGTTGGACTAGTTGTGCAAGAAAGAGGCCGTCAGAATTTGAAGTTAACTATAGTTGTGCAAGAAAGAGGCCGTCAGAATTTGAAGTCAACTATAGTTGTGCAAGAAAGAGGCCGTCAGAATTTGAAGTCAACTATAGTTGTGCAAGAAAGAGGCCGTCAGAATTTGAAGTCAACTATAGTTATGCAAGAAAGAGGCCGTCAGAATTTGAAGTCAACTATAGTTGTGCAAGAAAGAGGCCGTCAGAATTTGAAGTCAACTATAGTTGTGCAAGAAAGAGGCCGTCAGAATTTGAAGTTAACTATAATTGTGCGACAACTGAGTCCATGTTTTTGTATATAACTGTATAAACGTCCACGGCGTGGACCGTCGACTTCAGTCGGTCAATCCGTGTGGTTGACACATCTTGCTCTGTCGTCACACTTTGACCGACTACCCTTCTGTCGTATCGTCTCGTCTTATCTCGGCCCGAAACGACTCGTATATTATCGTACCGCGTCAACATTGTCTCGTCTGGTATAGTATCGCAGTCATGACAGGAGGCGATGTGCTGATTCCGTCGTTGGCGGATGTCCCATCGTCCGCGAATCCGGATGTTGCGGTTGCGTCGGCGTCGAGCTGCGCGACATTAAGTAGGAGATTCGCGTTCTCCTATTGCAGTTGACACTCGCGCAGGGTGTTGTGCCCCGCGCAGGGCCGCTCAACCCGCCTCAGCTCAACACCACCGCCGATTTACCCGACAACTCTCAGTCCTCTTCGGACTATTCCGCCCCGCCTGCCTTATCGTCACTACGCGTTTCTGTTGCCTCGACGTCCCTAAAGGACCCCTCTGGCGTGCCTCAGCAGGATCCTGCCCCCTCGACGGCAGTGCATATTGGCACGTCGCCCGTTGGGGCTCCAGTGACAGCGCCACGGGTGTCCCCGGCCCTTTAACGTCTATTGTTGTCCAATCCCAAGACACCTTGCTTTTCTCCGGAACGGATGGTCTCTCGACAACGCGTTGGTTGACCGCCTTTCTCGGATCAACCAGACGTCGTTAACGTCTACCTGTCCTCTATCCGCTGCTGTGCAATGCGTCTTACCAACGGCCTTGCGAGGTCCAGCTCTTGAGACTTACCTTGACTTGCCCGAGGACGCGTCTATGGTGGGCGTGGCGTCCGCCCTGCTCCATGACTTCCCGGAGCCTTCGGTAAAGCAGATTGAAGCGGATTTTGACAACCTGAAGCAAACTCCAAGTGTCTCCAGTCACATGCGGGAATTCCAACGCCTGTACAAGCAGCTTCAACGATGTGACCCCTTGTACAGACTGAGTCCGTCCTGTTTGGCGGTGCACCCTGCGCTCTCTGAAGCCTTGTTTTTCTATAATTTCACAGAGTACGACAAAATGCGCGATATGGCGATTCATCTTGAGGCAAAATACCATTAGCTTGTATTGATAATACATACAGAAGTCCCTATTGCCGCCGTGGACGCTGGCGGCGCTGGAAGGGCACAACTCCTGACCTGCCACTATTGTCATGAAGTTGGGCATTTTATTGGGTCCTGCCCGAAGAGGCCACCGTGCACGCACCGTCATAACTCATAAGGTTGGCCACCGCTCGTCGCTGTGTGCAGAGCGGTCCGCTGCTGCTTGCTCCGACAGCCCTCTCCACGTTACTGATGTGTTCTTTATGACGGCCTCCTCAATACCGCATCTGTTCGTACCGGTATGTTTCGTGATCGGCTCACGCCGCGTTAACACCTTCGTCTTGTTAGATTGTGGCGCGACTTCAAACTTCACCGACTGGTCGTTCTGTCGTCACCACGAAGTACCGGTTCGCTCTAAATCGCGAGCGACTCCTGTTCGCGTCATCGACGGCCGTCAACTGTCTCCAATAACTCAGGAAACGGTCCCAATACGCGTTACCGTCGACGGGGGGTTTCGACAGTGACATTGTTCTGAACCTGATCCATTCGCCTCAGCACCCTGTCATCCTCGGGCTGCCTTGGTTGGCGGATACAAACCCTGACATCGATTCGGGTCCACGCCGCGTGCGGCGCCGCGGACGTAGAAGCCTCGCTCAGTGTCATTTGGAAACGCGCACTCGAAAATCTGTCCAAAGGATGGCTTATCGATGTTCCCGTCAGTGAAAAGAGAGCGTGCTGGACGGAAAAGGGCCGCCGTCGATCGAGACGCAATCAGATATCCCTACTCCGTGGGCTTCACCGTAATATATTACGGTTTAGACTTTGGCCTGTCTCCATAATTTTATAAAGGATCCGAAAATTCGTCTAGCTGTACAGTTCGACAGGACCTGCCGGCCAATGAATTTTGGCGAAGACGGGAAGGACTGATCGTTCGTCCTCATCGCACGACATTTTTTACAAGCTCCCTCACAAGTCCGGTGGACCTGCGCAAACCGTAATATATTACGGTTTGAAATGAAAATTTGTGGAAAGCCAGTAACAACGTATAAGGTGCAGAAGCGCTGCACCACCAAGGCAACGCCGCCTTTGTCCTGTGGGTGCCCGACAGCCCAGTAATTAAGTGTCGTTTAGGACTGACCATAGGGGGTCAATTGAGCAGGTGGAAGGTGAAGGGGCGCCTGTAAAAAGGTGACCACCTCCCACAGGGGGGTGGATGTCGTCAGTAGTGTAGGCCGGTCAACCGAAGTGAGGAAGACCAATCACCTACGAACCTTGGAGGACTCGATGAGCCCTTAGACTCGCCCCGGAGCCGCCACCCTGCAAGACCCCAGAACAGAGGTGACAGACCGGCTCTGCCAGGTCGGGGAAAGTGAGCGTTCTGCGAGCCTCCCTACGGTCCTCGGATCCGAGAACGAGGCGCCTGCGTTAAAAGCGCGAAATACAAATAAACTTAACTTTTAACTTAACTTGTGGAAAGCCAGTTACGTTCTTAGCGACAGTGATGTCTGTGTGTAAAATTCAGTTATGATCCCCGTGAGCGGCAGAGCGCGTTCGGAGCGCGATTGGGGTTTCACTCTGATTGCACACCTGGTATCCTCCTGAACCTGAGCGACGCCAGCAGTAGGTCAATGACTCAGTAGAAACTGCAAAGCAGAATGCCATGTGAGACAACCTGTGATTCAATGGTGTCATCGCGACGCTTTCGCGGCCGTCCCCGGCCACGCTTGGCGGCACCAGCATTCAACTCGGGACCACCGTTGCCATCAGAATGGGCGGCAGGCGAGGCAATGCCAGATGTCTTCTTCGAAGCGACAATTTCTTTGGCGCGTTGTGAGCGTTGCTCCTCTTCGCCTTCTTTCATACTGTACGCCCGCTTTGGGATCGACCGCTTCTTCATCGGCAAGTGGCGCAGAGCATGGAAGTCGCAGCACGCACGATGGTCGCTTCCGACAGGAGCAGTACGAACTGTTTACGCGTATAGCAGTAATGGTTTGTCTCGCGGACACACAAGACGCAGCCTCGAACACTTCGCTTAAGACGCTCGTTCGTTTCCGGATCTTGGATCAGCTTCTCCATCGGGTGATGGACGGAGCTCCTGTGCAATTGCGGAATCAGAACACAATGTCAACCACGTTTGGGATGTTACCTACCTGATCGTCCAGCCTTCATCGGTCCTAAAGACGGAAAGAGCATTACGTCGAGGTATCTTGGGGATGAGGTCCCCGAGATTTTGAACGACGCTTCTCTCTGCAAGTACACCTAGGAACGTCGACAGCCTCGTTGAGAACGTCTCGGCCGGCCTGGATCACGAAGTCTTCTATGGTCTCCTCTGAAACAAGGTCTCGGCGTAACGCTTTGAAAGTCGACAAGGCCGTCTTCTCGTCCTGAAGGTCGTGTCTGCATTTCCAGTACCTTGGAATATTCATTCAGTCAACAGTGGTAAACAAGACTGAGAGCACGTGACTACCTGAAAGCAATACAGGTGTCCAACCCGCAGGCTTGGAAGAGCAGGTGGATGACGTACTTGACCTCGAATGGAAGGCTGTTTCGTGGGTACCTCAACTTATTGACATCGAAAGTTGCCTTGTCGACGCAACGATCTCGTCGTCGAGGACTAACCAGGTGTTCTCCTTGACGAACAGTTTCCGCGAAGCGGCGACAATCGCTTGCTCAAGAAATCGATAGTTGGAGTATAGTCTGTGGTGTCCAGGAACGTAATTATTAATGTCACAGGAGCCGGACCGCCCGACCGTCTCGAACGCCCGGAGATGGTTGACCAGCGTCCGGAACCGTTTGGAGGGCAGCGCCCTCGTTCCGAACAGCGAGGCGCCGTACTTGCAGCGCCTGATCGATCCTGGCGGTTGTGGCCTTTGAGTAATCCGCGAGGCGCTGCTTGAAAACGGCCGACACGAAGTAGTCTTCCATCAACAACTCGAAGCGTGGCGGATCGCTCGAGATATTCCACCCATTGGTCCCGTTGAACCGCTTCGTAACTGCTGCTTGAACTGACCTACGAGCGCTCGCACTGCTCGACGCCGGCGCCATGGCAACAGCTCTTGTGAGGACTGTCCGGAATAAACCGAGAACCCCGCGACGGACTTCGCCAGTCCGTCAAAGCGTTCGTTGCATCAGCTTGCCTGATCGTGACATTTTGACGGACTACCTATCCCACCACCCTCCTGTCGATCCCGCCTCGGCATCTCCTGCAGAACGTCAAGGCCTCGGTGGTACCTGGTCGAAGTCCCAGAGTACGTGTCCCGCCGTGCTGTATGCCTCTCAGGCCACCGGTGTTCCCCTGACCGCTTGCTGTCTCTTCCCGTCCGTCCGTGCCGATCTCGCCTCGGCATCTCCCGCAGAACGTCAAGGCCTCGGTCGTACCTGGTCCAAGTCCCAGAGTGCGTGTCCCGCCGTGCTGTATGCCTCTCAGGCCACCGGTGTTCCCCTGACCGCTTGCTGTCTCTTCCCGTCCGTCCGTGCCGATCTCGCCTCGGCATCCCCCGCAGAACGTCAAGGCCTCGGTCGTACCTGGTCCAAGTCCCAGAGTGCGTGTCCCGCCGTGCTGTATGCCTCTCAGGCCACCGGTGTTCCCCTGACCGCTTGCTGTCTCTTCCCGTCCGTCCGTGCCGATCTCGCCTCGGCATCCCCCGCAGAACGTCAAGGCCTCGGTCGTACCTGGTCCAAGTCCCAGAGTGCGTGTCCCGCCGTGCTGTATGCCTCTCAGGCCACCGGTGTTCCCCTGACCGCTTGCTGTCTCTTCCCGTCCGTCCGTGCCGATCTCGCCTCGGCATCCCCCGCAGAACGTCAAGGCCTCGGTCGTACCTGGTCCAAGTCCCAGAGTGCGTGTCCCGCCGTGCTGTATGCCTCTCAGGCCACCGGTGTTCCCCTGACCGCTTGCTGTCTCTTCCCGTCCGTCCGTGCCGATCTCGCCTCGGCATCCCCCGCAGAACGTCAAGGCCTCGGTGGTACCTGGTCCAAGTCCCAGAGTGCGTGTCCCGCCGTGCTGTATGCCTCTCAGGCCACCGGTGTTCCCCTGACCGCTTGCTGTCTCTTCCCGTCCGTCCGTGCCGATCTCGCCTCGGCATCCCCCGCAGAACGTCAAGGCCTCGGTCGTACCTGGTCCAAGTCCCAGAGTGCGTGTCCCGCCGTGCTGTATGCCTCTCAGGCCACAGGTGTTCCCCTGACCGCTTGCTGTCTCTTCCCGCCCGTCCGTCCGTCCGTGCCGATCTCGCCTCGGCATCCCCGCAGAACGTCAAGGCCTCGGTCGTACCTGGTCCAAGTCCCAGAGTGCGTGTCCCGCCGTGCTGTATGCCTCTCAGGCCACCGGTGTTCCCCTGACCGCTTGCTGTCTCTTCCCGCCCGTCCGTCCGTCCGTGCCGATCTCGCCTCGGCATTCCCCGCAGAACGTCAAGGCCTTGGTCGTACCTGGTCCAAGTCCCAGAGTGCGTGTCCCGCCGTGCTGTATGCCTCTCAGGCCACCGGTGTTCCCCTGACCGCTTGCTGTCTCTTCCCGTCCGTCCGTGCCGATCTCGCCTCGGCATCCCCCGCAGAACGTCAAGGCCTCGGTCGTACCTGGTCCAAGTCCCAGAGTGCGTGTCCCGCCGTGCTGTATGCCTCTCAGGCCACCGGTGTTCCCCTGACCGCTTGCTGTCTCTTCCCGTCCGTCCGTGCCGATCTCGCCTCGGCATCCCCCGCAGAACGTCAAGGCCTCGGTCGTACCTGGTCCAAGTCCCAGAGTGCGTGTCCCGCCGTGCTGTATGCCTCTCAGGCCACCGGTGTTCCCCTGACCGCTTGCTGTCTCTTCCCGTCCGTCCGTGCCGATCTCGCCTCGGCATCCCCCGCAGAACGTCAAGGCCTCGGTGGTACCTGGTCCAAGTCCCAGAGTGCGTGTCCCGCCGTGCTGTATGCCTCTCAGGCCACCGGTGTTCCCCTGACCGCTTGCTGTCTCTTCCCGTCCGTCCGTGCCGATCTCGCCTCGGCATCCCCCGCAGAACGTCAAGGCCTCGGTCGTACCTGGTCCAAGTCCCAGAGTGCGTGTCCCGCCGTGCTGTATGCCTCTCAGGCCACCGGTGTTCCCCTGACCGCTTGCTGTCTCTTCCCGTCCGTCCGTGCCGATCTCGCCTCGGCATCCCCCGCAGAACGTCAAGGCCTCGGTCGTACCTGGTCCAAGTCCCAGAGTGCGTGTCCCGCCGTGCTGTATGCCTCTCAGGCCACCGGTGTTCCCCTGACCGCTTGCTGTCTCTTCCCGTCCGTCCGTGCCGATCTCGCCTCGGCATCCCCCGCAGAACGTCAAGGCCTCGGTGGTACCTGGTCCAAGTCCCAGAGTGCGTGTCCCGCCGTGCTGTATGCCTCTCAGGCCACCGGTGTTCCCCTGACCGCTTGCTGTCTCTTCCCGTCCGTCCGTGCCGATCTCGCCTCGGCATCCCCCGCAGAACGTCAAGGCCTCGGTCGTACCTGGTCCAAGTCCCGGAGTGCGTGTCCCGCCGTGCTGTATGCCTCTCAGGCCACCGGTGTTCCCCTGACCGCTTGCTGTCTCTTCCCGTCCGTCCGTGCCGATCTCGCCTCGGCATCCCCCGCAGAACGTCAAGGCCTCGGTCGTACCTGGTCCAAGTCCCAGAGTGCGTGTCCCGCCGTGCTGTATGCCTCTCAGGCCACCGGTGTTCCCCTGACCGCTTGCTGTCTCTTCCCGTCCGTCCGTGCCGATCTCGCCTCGGCATCCCCCGCAGAACGTCAAGGCCTCGGTGGTACCTGGTCCAAGTCCCAGAGTGCGTGTCCCGCCGTGCTGTATGCCTCTCAGGCCACCGGTGTTCCCCTGACCGCTTGCTGTCTCTTCCCGTCCGTCCGTGCCGATCTCGCCTCGGCATCCCCCGCAGAACGTCAAGGCCTCGGTCGTACCTGGTCCAAGTCCCAGAGTGCGTGTCCCGCCGTGCTGTATGCCTCTCAGGCCACCGGTGTTCCCCTGACCGCTTGCTGTCTCTTCCCGTCCGTCCGTGCCGATCTCGCTCGGCATCCCCGCAGAACGTCAAGGCCTCGGTCGTACCTGGTCCAAGTCCCAGAGTGCGTGTCCCGCCGTGCTGTATGCCTCTCAGGCCACCGGTGTTCCCCTGACCGCTTGCTGTCTCTTCCCGTCCGTCCGTGCCGATCTCGCCTCGGCATCCCCCGCAGAACGTCAAGGCCTCGGTGGTACCTGGTCCAAGTCCCAGAGTGCGTGTCCCGCCGTGCTGTATGCCTCTCAGGCCACCGGTGTTCCCCTGACCGCTTGCTGTCTCTTCCCGTCCGTCCGTGCCGATCTCGCCTCGGCATCCCCCGCAGAACGTCAAGGCCTCGGTCGTACCTGGTCCAAGTCCCAGAGTGCGTGTCCCGCCGTGCTGTATGCCTCTCAGGCCACAGGTGTTCCCCTGACCGCTTGCTGTCTCTTCCCGCCCGTCCGTCCGTCCGTGCCGATCTCGCCTCGGCATCCCCCGCAGAACGTCAAGGCCTCGGTCGTACCTGGTCCAAGTCCCAGAGTGCGTGTCCCGCCGTGCTGTATGCCTCTCAGGCCACCGGTGTTCCCCTGACCGCTTGCTGTCTCTTCCCGCCCGTCCGTCCGTCCGTGCCGATCTCGCCTCGGCATTCCCCGCAGAACGTCAAGGCCTTGGTCGTACCTGGTCCAAGTCCCAGAGTACGTGTCCCGCCGTGCTGTATGCCTCTCAGGCCACCGGTGTTCCCCTGACCACTTGCTGTCTCTTCCCGTCCGTCCGTGCCGATCCCGCCTCGGCATCTCCTGCACAACGTCAAGGCCTCGGTCGCAGCTGGTCCAAGTTCCAGAGTGCGCGTGTCCCGCCGTGCTGTTTGCCTCCCAGGCCGCCGGTGTTTCCCTGACCGCTTGCTGTCTCTACCCGTCCGTCCGTCCGCCAGTGTCGATCCCGCCTCGGCATCTCCTGCACAACGTCAAGGCCTCGGTTGCGACGTGCTGTCACTAACCAAACCTGTTCGTCCGTCTGCCCGCCCGCCCGTCTCTCCGTCCGTCTGCTAATAATCCGTCCGTCTGCCCGTTCGTCCGTCGTCCGTCCGTCCGCCCGTTCGTCCGTCCGTCCGTCCGTCTGCCCGTTCGTCCGTCTGTCCGTCCGTCTGCCCGCCCGTCTGCCTGCTCACCGTTCGTCTGTCCGTCCGTCTGCCCGCCCGTCTGCCTGCTCATCCGCCTGTCCGTTCGTCTGTCCGTCCGTCTGCCCGCCCGTCTGCCTGCTCATCCGCCTGTCCGTTCGTCTGCGACCCATCAGAGGCCATCCGTCTGCCCTTCTATCCCGGACCCGTCAGAGGCCCATCGCTAGAAGGGGACTATTATGTGAGGACTGTCCGGAATAAACCGAGAACCCCGCGACGGACTTCGCCAGTCCGTCAAAGCGTTCGTTGCATCAGCTTGCCTGATCGTGACAGCTCTGGCTGTGGTGACCCAAAAATTGAAATTGTTGGCCTGGATGTTCGTTCCTATTTTTACAGTTCACCACCATCAGTTTCGAGCATGACGAGTACCCCAAAGAGACACAGGCAGCACCCCTCTAAACCGTAATATATTACGGTTTAGCCGATCTACAACCAGGACCTCGCAGAGCTATTTTCGGCTAAACCGTAATATATTACGGTTTACACGGAGTAGGGATATTCCCGCGACGAAGCGTCATTCTGTATTACTGAGCGTTTTGCTAGGAAGTCCGACGAGCGATGTTTTTTGGAAAATCGGGTCCAGAAATCGGCACCAAAGCGGCACTACCAAGTGCCGATTTGGTGCCGTTAAATAGAGAACTTTCGGAGCCGCTTTTCCGTTCAGTTTCCCGTTCCGCTGCCCGGCACACGAGCATCGACTCTCGTTGACTTTTCGTCTCCTTTTCGTCTCCTTTGCGCAGCCTTTTATGACTGGTTTTCGTCTCCTTTTTGAAAAAGGAGCTCCTCGAGCTCCTTTTTGAAAAAGGAGTTGAGAACAGTGGAACGTCACAGAAGAAGGAGACGAAAAAGTCGACCCAAAATCACTTCGACCAGGCTCTAATTCGGCACTTCTATTTTTCCAGTGAGATCAGTTCGGTTCGAACTTCTTCAAACCGGTTCCTAACCAAACCGAGCAACGCCGACCGATACCCGACATGGGTAACGCGCCACCGTGACACGTAGAGGAGGTATGTCGCGACCATTAAATGACTAACGTACAGTTTACGATAAAAAGTACGTAGACGCAAGGCCCATCGGGATATCGCGCGCGCATCCACAGGGCCGCTGATTCCGGGGTGTGCCGTGTGAGCCTAACGTCTGACCCGAGGCCGGGATCGGTTGGACAGCTGTTGCTGTATAGCCGACCCCGTGGAACGACGTTGGGAACTCGATGTCGAATTCGACGCGGCTCGGCGCGCAGTAGCAGGTGATTGCCGTCGCCCACCCTCCAGATCGCCGTGATGGTCGACATCGTCACTCTGCCCAGGATCATCCATCATGGCCCGCAGCCTGGCCTGCTCAGCAGCTTGAGAATCAGGGCTGCGCCCATTGGCGTTGCTGGCGCCAGACCCATTGTCCTGCTCGACGTGCTGCCGATAGGCCGCCATCCGAGTTCGGGCCTGGTCGGACACGTTGGCGATCGTGACCGATTCGTCCCGTTTCAACTCCTTCTGTAACGCCTGGACACGGCCGATGGCGTACGCCTCGATGGCCTGATTATCGCCCTTGTCGACGAATTGCACCAATGCGTCGCACAGCTGAAGTTCATGACAGACGCCCAGGCTGTCCCTGTTGTCGTCCTGCAGGTGGACCCGGACCAAGTCTTCAATCCGGGTGCGCGACTCCCGCCCCTCTGCATCGATTTCGTACATGACGAGCGGATTGGCTGATGAGCGCGAACGAGTGGACCCGGTGGGGTTGGCCGCTTTTCGCCGCACGATCTGGATGATGTCATCTGGATTGGCCACCTTATCGACAAATTCCTGACCGAACTGCTGTACGTTGACGGTGGCGTACCCGCCGGTCACATCAACACGGAGGCGAATCAGGGGCAACCACTGCGACGAGTGAGTGATGGCAGGCGGGCGTGGCGACTCGATTTCCGCCCGACGAATACACTTGTGAACGCGTTCCCTGAGGAACGCCTGGACGGCGGCACTGTCCGTTCGACCACCCAGGTCGGCAGCGTATTCGCTTAGGACAACGTCTTCGATGATGAACGGGCGCGGCGTTGTGAGCGGGATCGGTTGCAATCGCACATCAGACCCACGAACCTCCAGAATGCCAACGTGCCTGCGCAGAGACAGGAAAACCATATCAGGCACACGAACGGGGGATGGCAAGCAGCGCGGTTACTTCTTGACGGCTTCGGCAGTGCAGAGCGACGTCGCTGCTGAGGACCCTGGCTGTGTGACCAGGAAATTTCCTTGCAGACTGCGTTCCAGTTCGATGCGACATTCGTGTTCGTGCGCCCAAACGACCACTGCGTGTCGGCACTGTCGTCAGCGGCCGGATACTACTCGAAGCGCACAGGAGGGGCGCGTACGGTCGAGGAAATTAGGCAGAAGGCTTTCTGGGATCGAGTTCTTGTACACCACGCTATGTTGCGTCCGGTTCTGATGCAGGACCAGCATGTTGTACCTGGGCAGCCGATCTCATAGGAGCATACAGCCTTGCCGTACCGAACAGGCCACCATATCGTACCATTCGTTGGTGTCCTGATTGGGACGAGCCCAGGCGACCTTCTTGCCGACCAGCGCCCGATGGAGCCGTTCGTCACGTATGCTGCCCAAACCGTAGAGCGCCAGGCGCGTCGACCCCTTACGAAGCAGTATCGGGCGGACACAGAACTCGCTAATCTATGCTGGCGCGCATTAGTACAGCATCAGGCTCTGCTCTGCGTCGTTATTAACGTACGTCGTCAACCCGGCCAAAGTAGTTCAGCAGGCTGGCGCTGTCGAGAATATCGAGCGCAGCGTGGCCGCCGTACCCGGATGGGTCGTCGTGGTTCCCATGGATGGCAAAGATCGGCAGCGACACGTTGATATTGGGATCCTCGAAGTTACAGCACGACCTGGCGCGGTGCACACACAGAATATCAGAACACGGGGCGCTTTTAGGCAACAGCCAGCTACATATGGCGAACCGTTCATGAAACACGGTCGCCGGGTCCGATAGCATCTGGAAGGCGACCGGCCGATCACCCAGGCAGTGCTTGCGCAGACTAAACGGCGTCGCGCACGCGTTAATCCATGGACCTGAGTCGGCATGCAGGCCGTGGATACATTTGCATGGTGTTGAACAGCGTCTGCCGGGTCGGTTTGTTGTGATGGAACAGGTCGCCGCCCAGCAGGACGAAGTCAACGTTGGACGACTTGGCAATGATGAGGATCTCCTCGAACGTGCGCATGGCGTCGTCGCCCCTAATAGGATCCTGCCCCATCACGATTCAGCCACACAACCGAACGTCGTCGTCGTCGTCGTCGTCGTACCCTCTCATTACACCCGAGATGGTTATCAGTGGCAATCAGAATGCGGAACGTGTCCTCATCGGGCCTGTTCACACAGCCGTGAATACCGGTGCAGGACCCGCTCCAGGAGGCGGCCTGCCTGACGGGATGTGCAGCCCGGCAGCGCCCGTCATCGCCCCGAACGTGGCACGCGGCGGGGCGCAGCAGTCGGCAGTCGGCAGTCCGCGACGGACCCCGCCCCCGTCGTGCAGCTCGCGTTGCGCGCCACGCCGGCGGCCCATCTATGACTCGTTTGGCTTCGTCCTTCATCGCCGCTGTTGTGTATTTGCAGTTGGGGGGTGCTCAGGGCGATTTAGCGGTCTTGGTGGCGGCGGTCGGCGTGGCGACCACGACGACGGCGCCGTCGTTCGGGCGCACATCGCCGTACAGGACGACCTGGCCGACCAGGGCGAGGCAGGCGCCGATGATCGGCCCGACGATGTAGATCCAGGCCTGCGTCCAGGCGGCCTGCTCCCAGAACTTGAGGACGACGAACGTGCCCAGCCAGCGCGCTGGGTTGATGCCGCAGCCGGTCACGCCAATCAGGGCCAGGTGCGTCGCCCAGACGCTCATGCCGATGACGAGCGGCGCCTGCGCCCGCAGCGAGTCCTTGTCGGGCGTCGACCGGCCGCGCGATGTCTGGACGGCCGTGGAGAAGACCGTCATGACCAGGAAGGCGGTGCCCACCACTTCGGCCAGGAACCCGGCGCCGAGCGTCACATTCGGGCCGAGCGACAGCGCCCCGGCCACGGTCGGGACAATGCCATCGGCGAGGGCGGCGCCCAGGATCGCCCCCAGGCACTGAGCGACGCCGTACGCGACGGCCATGATCGGGTCGATGTGCCCGGCCAGCGCCAGCGCCAACGTCACCGCCGGGTTGATGTGCCCGCCGCTGACGCCGGCGCACGAGTAGATCACCACGATGAGCGACACGCCGAACGCCGTCGCGATCAGCAGGACCTTGCTGTCGGCGTCAGCGTTGCCGACGACGGCGCTGGACACGGCCAGCACCGACGTCATGACGAAGATGCAGGTGCCGATGAACTCGGCGGCGACGGCCCGGTGCGGGTAGAACACCTCGGCCGGCGGCGACATCAGCGACGACGACTTGTTCAGGACGACCGACGGCATGGCGCGCAGGGCGGTGTCAGTGGGCATGCACGCGATTGTCAGGTATGAGGAGGGGCGTGGACAGCGCGTGCGCGCGCGTCCCCCCGACAGCGCTGGGTGGTGACACATCGAGGGCGGCGGGCGCGTGCCAACCTGCTGCGCGAAGGCACGCACCCCCCTTGGTTGACACGCGCTCCACGGTGACCGAGCGTACGTTCCTACGAGCGTGTGCGTGTGTGTGCGTGTGTACCTGCGCGTATGCGTCCCTGTATGTAGTAGTGGGCGACAGGGGGGGGGCGCCTTCTTACAGTGCGACCGCGACGATGGCCACGCCGCGAATGCTGACCGGGGCGGGCACCCATCCGGGGCCGATGCGGGCCCGCGTCTTCGGGTACAGGTCCGCGTCGATGTCGTGGCGCAACAGCTTGGCCGTCGTCGTGTAGAAATGCGCCATGGCCTGGAACATGGCCGGGTGCGTGCCCTGCAGGCCGTCGGCGTCCGCCAGGAAGCGCTCGGCGCGCTCCCAGACGAACGCCGACCAGGCCGACGTGCAGTCGTCCCACTGCACGATGCGCATGGCCTGGGCGGCGAGCGCGTCCTCGTACTGGCCACGCGTCAGCAGCGACCTGGCGGGGACGCCCACCGAATCCCGCAGCATGCCCTGGTCGTCATCGTTGTCGGCGCCGCCGTCGCAGGCGACGTAATCCTCGATGTAGATGCGCCCGCCGGGACGAAGCCCCTGGTGCACCTGCCGGAACAGCTGGGCCTTGTCGGCGATCTGGCCGACACGCGGGATCGGTCAGTCAAGTGTCGTGAGCGGGGGCGACGACCGAGACACCACGTACGTGCAGGAAGACGAGCTGGGCGACCATGATGTCGTACTCGCCGCGCAGCGCCATGCCGAGGATGTCGCCCTGCACGACGCGGATCGTCGCGCTGTCAATGCCGACCAGGTCGTTCAGGCGACGATGGCAGTCGCACAGGTCGTCGCGGATGTCGATGGCGTCGACCGCGCCGGTCGACCCGAGGTGCCCGCTGATGGCGCGCGCCGGGCCGCCGATGCCCGCGCCGATATCCAGGACGCGCACGCGGGCGCTGGCCGCATCGCCGCCGAACGCCGCCTGGGCGTCGCGCAGGAACGCCAGCAGGCGGCGCGTGCCCTCGTAATGCAGCTGGTCGTACGGGGCCAGGTCGTCGGGCCGGATCGGTCGACGCGGCAGCGACACCACCCTGGACAGGACGAAGGCCAGGCGCTCCGGCCCATACAGCGACGCGCTGATCGGCACGTCGTCCGCCGCGCCCCCGCGCGCCGCATCGCCGACGACTGGACACAGGTTAACGCCCGCGCCCACGATCCAGATCAGGGTGCTGCCCACCACCACCATCGTCATCATCATCATCATCGTCATGCGTCGTCGATGCCGACGGTCGCATGTGGCGATGGCCACCGCCCCCGCCTACGGCCTGGTCGCGACCGCGTACTGCTCGCCGCGTCATGCCGTCGTCGGCGTCGAGGCCCTGAAGAACGGGCGCGCGCCTTCGACAAGCCCAAAATCCGGGTCCGAAGAATCCGGGCCCGTCATTCGCGACCGACCGACGTTGGGCATCGGCTGCGTTCCGTTGATAAACCATCCTTCCGCTAGTCACCTATGTAGGGCCGGTGGTTACCCCCCCTGTGTCGTCGACGGAGCCGCTCATGGCCGCTGCTGAACGTTCACCCGAGGGCCGGCGCCTGTGGGAATCAGCATCGGGGTCAACAAGGGGGGCGGCGGCGGCGGCGGCGGCGGCGGGCTCCGCCCAAAAGGCGCGGTCGGGCGCACCAACCCGCGCGCCGTCATACGCCCGTCTTCCGGGGACGACCGCCGGTGCCATCGCTCTGCACGCGGAAGCGCCTCCATCGATCACGTGGACCTTCGCCCGCGGTACAACGATGATATGGCATCGCACACAGCGGGGCGTCGGTTGACGACGACCCGTGCGCGTTCAGGTCATGGACAGCGCGACATGGCTGTCGGACGTATGGCTCGTCAAGCTCAAGGGCGACCTTCGTCAGGCATGCGACCTGATCGACACGGCCGACGCCGGCACGCTGGACGAGGTCCACCGCCGGATCCTGCTGTGCCTGCTGGGTATACACCCTATGGTGTTGCGCCCCCATGTTGGATGACCTGACTCGCGTTGCTCAGAGGTCGACCAGGAGCCCATTGTCGACTGCCTGCTGGCCCTCAACGACCAGACACAGATGGCCCTGCAGCAGCTGGCTGCCGGGCAGCGACGCCCGGCCGATCGTCGCCACCTGCTCGACAAGGTGGACCGACTCCGCATCGGTACGGGCAGACGACGACAGCACCGCCGGCCGGTGGTGGTCGGGAACTAACGCACCGCGATCATGTGTTCGCCCAGATCCACCGCCAATGTTGGCCTTGTCGCCGCCGCCCCCGCCCGCGCCGGTGCCAACGACGACGTCGGTCGCGGACGACCCGCTGGACGCCGACTTCCACGCCATTGCCAGCCGGGGCACGGCGTCGATGGCCGCCCAGCAGCAACGGCCGTCCAGCAACGACGTCGACGACGCGTTCGCTGCCATCGCCAGCGGCGACGACGTCCGCCTGCTGTTCGACAGCGACCCGGCCCCCAGGCCACGTTAATAAGCGATGCGCATCGCTACGTCTGCTGCGTCATCGTGTACACAGTGTAAGCGCCGACGAGATGTGGAGCGGCGCCCAGTATATCGTCCTGATCAGCTGGGCCCGCCAACGGGCCACCTCACTGAACAGCGGCGTACACGTGTCTGGCGTATCCCACTGGGGTGGGTGCCGGCGCCGGGGTTGTCGCTCACCGCTGGATCGATCGGCGAACGACACCGTTTCACGGATGGCGATCGGCGGTCTCGTGAACGCTCCGCAGGCGCGTTGAAGCCCCCCCCAATTAGGCGGCGCAACGTGGTTGTCGACGGGCCCCCAGCAAGCGCTGCGCTATGGAAGTAGTCCAGTGTACAAGGACCACTTGTTTGTGCCGCCAGCGGGACCTACAGCAGGGACCACCCAACAATATATATTACTGAACGTTGACGAGCGTCGAGGGGTTAGCCGCGCGCGCGCGCACACACACACACGACTATCTCGGTGCGTCGGGGTCGACGTCGTCGTCGCGCGCGTTCACTGGCGCCTCTCTGCTGGCGCCGCGCGTCTCTGCAGGTGAGGGGGCCGACGTCGGCGCCCGGCCGCGCCCCACGGTTCGCAGGCGGTGCTGCTCGCGCTGCCGGTAGTGCTCGAGCCAGCAGGCCTGACAGAACAGGGCCTTGCACCGGGCGCAGAACTGGCGCGGGTCGGCCAGCGACCGGAAGCGCCGGGCGCACAGGGCGCAGGGCTGGTGGGCGGGCGCGTCCAGGCCGGCCTGGGCCGCCGCCGCCAGCGTCTGCTCGGTCAGGGCGGACACCGACACGCCCCACTGCACGACGTGGCCCTGGACGTCGCCCGTCCAGAACTGGTTGACGTCGCCCCCGACCTGGATCGCCGTCACCGCGCACGTGTGGAAGGGGAAGACGCGGGCGCACTGGAGCTGGGCGTCGTCGGGCGCCGCCCCCAGCACCCACTGGCAGACGGCGCCGCCCAGGTGCCCCGTTAGCAGGCCGACCGTGGCCAGCGTCGACGCGAACCGCAACGACGTGATCGTGGAGGCGCGCGAGTGCTCGCTGACCAGGGCGGCGACCCGCTTGCAATTGCGGTCCCAGACGCCCATGTGCAGGGAGCCGACGCCGACGGCAATGTCGCCGTTGCCGGTGGCGTCGACCGTGACCAGGGTGGGGGCCGGGTGCGGCGCCGCCCCCATGGGCAGGGTGCCGACGGGCTCCAGGCGGTTCAGGTCCCAGACGAGGACGACGCCGTCGGCGGAGGCGGACACCAGGATGGAGAACTCGGTGGACACGGCCAGGCCGACGATCGACGCCAGGTGCCCGTCCAGGCGCCCGCACAGCACCCACCACGCCTCGCAGACGCCGCGCTTGAACACGCCGATGGACGAGTCGCTGGCGCCGGACACCAGGCAGGTGCCGTCGGTCGACACGGACACGCACGTGACGAGCGAGCCGGGCGCGTGCACGCCCTTGAACGCCAGGCGGGCGTCGCCGGGCGCCTGTACGCTGCCGACGTCGGCGCCGACCGCGTACAGGCGGATGGTGCCGTCGGCCGTCGACCAGGTCGCACACTGGTCGAACGCCGGCCCGATCAGCGTCGCCTGCAGGGCGGCCACGACCGTCTTCCCGTGGCGGCTGGCGATGGCGCCGACCGGCCCGCCCGCCTGGATGAACTCCTGCGTGCGCAGCAGGTCGGCGTCGCTGACGATGCGGCCCGTGTCGGCGCGGGCGGCGCGCGCCGGGTGCGCCTTGGTCCACAGCTGGCCCGGCGTCTGCCCGAAACTTCGCACCTGGGCACCACCCGGCGATCGTCAGACGCGAACGCAGCAGGAGCAGGATGGGGCGCGCGTACCTGCTCGATCAGGGCCGACTTGCGCACGGGGTCGTCCAGGTCCTGGAAGTCGACCTGGCCCTCGTACGACGTGTAGTAGAACACGTTGCAGGCGTCGACGGCGGCGGGCCCGCGCTGCTTGTACCCGTAGATCAGGTCGATCTACGTGGGGGGCGACGTCGCATCGTGTCAGCGCGCACACGTACCCACACACCCCGAACGTACCCAGTGGTGCAGGTTGGCCGACACGTGGTCCGACTCCAGCGCCTGGCGGTGCCGGCGGACGAACTCGCGGGCGGACCCGTGCGCCCAGGGCGGCAGGACGACGGCGCCGGTCGGCTGGCCGTTGGCGCGCACGCCCAGGTCGAGGTCGTTGCCGTTCTCGAGGAACTCGGGCAGGAAGTAGAACTCGGGGAGCAGCTCGCGCACGTCGCTGGTGCCCGCGTTCGCCCCGCTGCACATGCGCCACGACTCGCCGACGTCGTGGAACATGCGGTCGGGGCGGTCGAACCGGCCGCCGTGCAGCGACCGGAACTGGGTGGTGAAGGGCTCCAGGCGCACGAGGAAGCTGAGGACGACGGGCGCCGACGAGTAGTGCGTCCCGTAGTGGAACCGGGGGATGCTGTCGTCGTCCCAGGACGCGAACCGCTCCTGGAACATGGCGGCGCGGTCCGGGTCCAGCGCCCCGATCGGCCTGGACAGGTCGCGGAACACGACCGGGTCGTCCAGGTCGAGCGCCCCGCTCTGGTAGTCCTGCAGGACCCAGGGGAACACGGGGTACTGCGTCAGGTCGTTGAACGTCCGGTGCGACAGCAGCGACAGGTGCAGCAGGTAGTCGAAGTTGCAGATCGAGCCGGCGACCCAGTCGGTCGTCAGCGACCGGATCAGCTTGCGCACCTGCGACGCCTCGCTGTTGAACAGCGTGGCGGTCGCGTCCGGGTCCATCAGGCGCGGGCACGACGCGATCATCAGGTCGTACGCGTCCTTGCGGTCGGCCAGCGCGAACACGAGCAGGAAGTTGCTCCCGTCGGTCAGCGAGATGTCCAGGGCGGACGGCTGCAGCAGGTACCGGCACTTGGACAGGCGGCTGATCTGGTCGAACGGGAACCGGATCGGGGCCGGCGCCGACTCGTCGTCCTCGACGACCGCGACCGGGTCGTGGACGACGCCCAGGTGGTGCTGGTCGTGCGCCGCGCTGGCCGCCCACTCCCTGCGCTGCCGGCTCTGCTTCTTGTGCGTCGGCGTCGCCTGGATCACGTCGCCCTGTATACGGGACACGACCGCGCACACGTCAGCCCACAGACACACACACACATCGGGAGGCCCACACCCCACCTGGTCGCTGATGCGGTACCCGACGATCAGGGTGATGGAGCCCGTGCACAGCACGAGGATCGAGTCGGTCTCGTCGAGGCCGACCACGCGCTTGCACGGGTAGAACGCCTGGACGTCGGCGTCGGGCTCCAGCAGGATGCGCAGGCGTTGCTCGCCGCGCGCCCACCAGTCGTCGAGGACGTCCGAGTCGGCACCGCCGGCGTCGTCGTCGTCGACGTCGGACACCGACGTCGCCGGCGGGTGCGACGCGCCGACCAGCGCCGACAGCGACATGTTCGACAGGCGCGTCGAGCGGGAGTGCCGGCGGTTGGTGGGCCGACGCGATCGGCGACGCGACGGCGTGCCCAGGCCGGGTGCCAGCGCCGACGGCGACGCAATCGCCGACCAGCGCGACGACGACGACGACGAACGGTGCGGTGCGATCGGCTGCGGCCGGGGGCTCTCCAGCGACGGGCGCGCCGCCGACCCCAACGCGATCTCGTACACGCGCTGCAACTTGGAGCGGATGCGCAGGGGCCCTACGACGCGTTGTGGTCAGCGGGGTGGTGGCGGCGGCGGCACACACACACACAACGCACGCCACCTTCGGTCAGGTCGAGCGTCCACGCCGACGACCAGGTGACGGACGGGGACGCGAGGCGCGCCCGGGCCGGCTCCGGCCACGACAGGGCCTGGATGGCGCGGACCTTGCGCGTGTGCTCCTGGTGCAGGTCCCAGCGCGACTGGTTCGTCCGCTCCATCTCGTCGACGTTCTGCCGCGCCGTCAGCAGGCGCAGCACCTCCCGGTCGCGCACCTTGTTCAGCTGGTGCAGGATGGCGAACTCCATCTCGGCCTCGGCCGTGCTGTCCACGGCCAGGCGCGCCGCGAACGCCTGCATCTGGTCGGCGATGCTCGACGAGCGCCGCGTCCGCTGCGACAGGCACTCGCGTTGCCGGGCGCGCTCCACGCCGACCCAGACGGGTTTCAGCTGCTCGGCGAGCATCGCCGCCACCAGCTCCCGGTGGGACGGGCGCTCCAGCCACCCCAGGAAGTCGCTGTCGTCGTCGGACAGCAGGCGGTCGAACCTGACACAGCGCGCGCGTCAATCCAGCAGGTGCGCAAGCCGGGCGCGCTTAGCTTCCACCGACCTGTTCGTCAGCAGGTTGTTCATCTGCGCTGACAACCCGGCCTGCGGGTCGGCGATCGCCTGCACGTCCAGCGTCTGCCAGACGAGGATGGACTCGGCGAGCGCGAAGTTGTACGTCAGCAGCCAGCGCCACTGGCGCAGGCCCAGGGCGCGCAGGGTCGCGCTGCCCGACAGCAGGTGCAGGCCGGCGTGGTACAGGACGCACCGGGCGAACTCGCTGTTGTCGTCGTCGCCGGCGCCGCTGTCGAACAGCAGGTGCGCGTTCTCCAGCATCAGCGAGTGCAGGAGCACCTTGTCCTCGAGCGAGGCCGCATCCCGGCGGCACAGCAGGAACAGGAAGACCTTGCGGCAGCAGGCCAGGATGGCGCGGGCCGCACGCGGCCGCTCCGACGACGACGGGCCGTCGCCGCCGATGCGGGCGTTCAACGTGAACAGCTGCGCGGCCAGCTCCAGGTGGTCGTACACGTACAGGCCGGCGTGGACGCGCTCGCCGACCAGGCGCACGAAGGCGATCAGCGAGTGGCGGACGGCGGACGCCTGCATCAGGGCGCCGGCCCGGGCGGCGAACAGGCGGCAGAGGCGGTCGGTCAGGGCGCGCACCAGGCTGCTCTGGAACGCGTTCAGGACGGCGTCGGCGGTGCCGGGCGGCGACACGTCCAGCGCCGTCCGCACCTGGGCGCACGGCTCGTGGCGCCCGTCGATCATCGTCTGGACCAGGAGCGACACGAGCAACGTCTCGAACTGCCTCGACAGCGCCGTGTGGAACGCGGCGGCGGCGTCGGCGGCGCTCCGCCGCAGCGCGAACACGGCGGCGGCCACCTGACGAATGACGGCGGGGTCGAAGACGCGCGCGAACGTGACCGACGGCGAGTCGACCGAGCCGACGACGTCGATCAGCGCCTGGACGCTGTCGCACAGGTACGCCTCGTCGAGCATCGGCACGCCCGGGAAGGCGCGCCCGGACGCCGGCACACGCTGGGCGACCGGGCGGCTGCCCGTGCCGCCGCTCGTCTGCCGCTGATGAACCTTGTCCTTCTGCAGCGGCTCCGACGACGGCGACATGGTCTTGCTCATTGTCGACGGGTCGCTCGGCGTCACCTTGTCCTGCAGGTCGTCGTCGTCGCCGCCGTCATCGTCGTCCAGGTCGTCCAGGGTGCCGTCCTCGACCACCACCTGACATTCGTCGTCGTCATCGTCGCTGCCGTCGAGGCGCAGCGTGATCGTCGTCGCGTCGCTGTCGGCGGCGGCGGACGGCGGCACATCGAACGTGAACGCAGCAGGCGCCCGCGTTGTCGTCGTCCGCGCCTTGGGCGACGTCGGCGCCGACGGTGCCCCCGACCCGCCGCCGCCAGCCGTCCGAGGCGTCATCGCCGACACGCGGCGAGCAGCGGCGACGCCGACCGAGGCCGGCCGCGTGATGGCCATCGTGGTGGCCACCGCCGCCGGGTCCCCGATCGTGCTGTACCGGGACCCGGGGCGCACCGAGCGCCGCCCCGCCTGCCGATCACCGCCGCCGTCGTCGTCGTCGCGGCGCGCGTGCACCGCCTGGCCGGCGTGGACGACCAGGGCGATCAGGACGGTGGCGGCGGCCGGGAAGGGCAGGTGGCGCGGGTCGGCCGGCAGCGCCAGGGCGCGGCGGGTCAGGTCGGCGATGCTGCTGGCGCCGGCCAGCGACGGGTGATCGGGCCAGGCCGCGTAGTACGGGCGGGCGGCCAGCATCAGGACGAGCAGGGCGTGGACCTCGGGGCAGTGCGCGAACGGCTCCATCAGCCGAGGCAGGACGCGGAACAGGTCGGCGCGGGCGAACCGCTCGCCGGCCCCGTCGACCGCCGCGACGAACAGCGACAGGAGCTGGAGGGCGATCTCGGTCGTGCGGCGCTGCGGGTTGCCGCCGCCTTCGACCAGCGTGCAGACGAAGCAGGCGTCGACCGACTCGCAGAACAGGGCCAGGCGCTCGGCGTCGCCCGTTTCGAACGCGCGGCGCACCAGGTGCAGGAGCAGCTCCAGGAGGCGGTGCCGCCGACCGAGCGCCCAGGCCGAGTGCGCGCGCAGCTGGACCGGCGATGACGACGACGACGACGACGACGGGGCAGCAGCGGGCGCCGACGCCATCCGCGATTCGTCGAACGAATGGGCGGCGCGCTGCAGGGCCGGCGCCCGGCGGCTGCTGTTCGTGCTGCTGCTGGTGCGCCTGTAGTAGACCTGGACGGCGGCGACGGCCGAGTCGCAGGCCATGGCGAAGTGGTCGGCGCTGGGCGACACGGCGATGAAGACGCCGAGCAGGTGCGTCATGGCGGGCGTGACGTCGGCGGACAGGTCGTCGTCGCCCAGGGCGGTCAGCAGGCGCCCGACCGGGTTGACGGGCCACAGCGCCGCCTGGTTGTGGGCGCGCGCCGCGTTCTCCACGACGGCGTCGTGCAGGGCCTGCAGGACGCGCTTCTGGACGGGGACGGGCGCCCCCTGCCACACGTGCATGTCCATGAGGAAGGCCTCCAGCGCCCACAGGTTGACGATGCGGCCGCGGCGCCCGCCCTGCGACAGGCCGGCCAGGGCCAGGAGCAGGTCGACGGTGGCGGCGTCCCAGATCGGGGCGGCCCGCCTCAGCAGGTGGGCGACGAGGGCGTGCAGGGCGCCGCGCACCAGGTCGCGAACGCAGTCGGGCGAGTCGCGCAGCAGGACGGCCAGCAGCAGCAGGACCTGGTTCAGCGCCTCCGTCGTCGTCGCCTGCGCCAGCAGCGGCAGGATCTGGTCGACGCCGCCCGCCGTCGACAGGGACGCCGCCAGGCCCGTCGGCGCGAACACGAACGCGTCGCCCAGCGTCTGCGCGTCGTCGACGGGGCCGCCGGGCGACGCCGCCGACACGACCCAGGTGCTGTCGGCGACCGGCGACGCGTACAGCAGGCAGCGGCTGTGCTGGGCGTGCACCGCCGCCAGCGTCGCCGACGCCGGCACGCACTGCCCGGCACGACCGTCGTCCGCCGTCGTCGTCGTCGTCATCGTCGTCGACAGGGACCGCGCATGGCTGCTGGTGGCGCGCTCGACGCCGACAACGTCGGGGTGCCCGTCCGCCAGGGCGAGGTCGATGGCGGCGCACGACGCCAGGTACGGGGCGACCTCGTCGCGGACGACGCTGGCGCCGGCCACCAGCGTCGCCTGGCGCCCGGCGGCGAACCAGGCGGCGACGCCCGCGGCCGGCACGCTCGTCGACGCGATCGTCAGCGACGTGGCCTTCCAGCGCGTCGCCCGCTGCTGCTGCTGCTGCTGGCCGGGACCGTCGCCGACCAGCAACGGCAGGCGGTCGTCGGCGCCGCCCTGGGCCGCCGCCGCCGCCGCCGGGTACGCCAGCTTGACCGTCTGCAGGGCCTCGCCGTTGACGTAGGCGGTCAGCAGCGACGACTGGATCAGGCGGCGCTCGTGCGTGACGACCAGGTGGTACCAGGGGCCGGGCATCCAGTCGAACTCGCCGAACACGACGTCGTCGCCGCTGGGCAGGCGCAGGTGCAGGTGCGCCCGCTCCAGGTACAGGTCCAGGGCGCCGGGCAGCGACACGAGGCGCAGCAGCGTGTCCCGGTCGTCGACGGCGTCGATCGTGAACCAGAGCGCGATCGAGTAGCCCTTGGGCGGCGGCCAGGTCCGCCCGATGACGTGCGACGCCAGCGCGGCGACGCCCGCGCCGGACAGGTCGAACTGGACGTAGGGCACGTCGGCGCCCGGCAGCAGCAGCCGCTGGACGACGTAGTCGAGGAGGCGCCCGGCCCCGTCCGGCCGCTGGTCGTCGTCGACGCCGGCCAGGTGCAGCAGGCGGTTGACGGCGGCGGCCGACGGCCTGTGCCGCAGCAGGAGGGCCAGCAGCGACGCCAGCGCGGGCCGCCGCTCGTCCGACGACGACGACGACGGGCGGCAGAGGACGGCGCCGAACTCGACGAGCAGGCGTTCGGTGATGGACGGGCACGCCGACGCCACCAGGGCCAGGTTGCGGCGGTGGTCGGGCGGCGACAGGCAGGCGCCGAGCAGCGCGAACGCCTGCGCCTGGGCCGCGCGCGACGCCGCCGGCAACAGGTCGACCAGGACCGGGATGGCCAGGACGGACGTGATGGCGCCGGCGGCGATCTCCCCGATCGACGCGGGGCGCACGCCGGCGCCGCACCTGCCCAGCGCGACGAGGAACACCTCCCTGCAGATGGCGTCGACGGCGCTGGGCGACCGGGTCGTCGACTGGATCGCGTCGACGACCCGGGCGAACCCGTCCTGCGCGTGGAACACCTGGCGGACGGCCAGCGACGACTGCAGGGCGATGCCGATGGCGCGCAGGACGTCGACGGCGTCGTCGCCGCCGAGCAGCGCGATCCAGGCCGGGAGCAGGCCGGCCAGGGCGCGCTGGCGGCAGGCGTCCGAGGCGCGTCGGTCGGGGAAGAACTCGCCGGCGACCCGCAGGGCGGGATGCGGCGGGCGCAACGCGGCCAGGACGTCGACGACGGGGTCGGCCGCGGGCGGGTCGAGGCGCAGCGCGGCGACGGCGAAGGCGACGGCCGGCGCGTTCCGCGGCGCCGCCAGCGCCTCGGCCAGGTGCGCCAGGAAGCGCGGGTCGGCGACCCAGGCGACGATCAGGGCGGGGTCGTCAGCGCCCCGATCCAGGTCGCCCGGCGCCGTCCCGGCGGCCGGCGCGTCCGTCGTGGCCGGCGATCCCATAACAATGGCTGCCACCCGCTCTGTCTACTGCAGGCGCGAGCGAGGTCAGCGGCGACGTCGACCCATACAGTCGACGGCGGACGGAGGAGGGGGACGACGACGATCCAAAATGGCGACGACCCCCCCCCCCGCTGCGGGTTGCTGTGGGGGGGGGGGCGCTGTTCCGTCTCTGGTCGCTCTGTCTGTGTCTGTGTGCGGGCCCCGCCCGGACAATGTTGGCAACATGAAAGACAAACACGGAGAGGGGCGTTGCGGTCCCCTCGCCATTCGGTTCGAGGCCTCTGTCTGCTTGGCTACGCCGACACCCGATGTTCTGCCCATCAACAGAACAGCACAACTCAGTGCCGCTCTGCCCATTGATCAGGTCATCACTTTGACGTGTACAGCGCAGTAGACACATAGGTTGACTTAAAGCAACGACTATATGGTACCTTGGCGTGTCGTCATCGGCAAGCGCGTTCGACATGGGGATCCAGCCGTCCTCGGTAACGCGGCCGCATGCGACGAAACACACTCAGGTCCGCATGATGCCGGGATTATACGGTGGCCCCTTTGACCACCGGGTCGACGCGTGCAACGCCAGTCTCGGGTCGACCCGCTGTCATATCTCGTTCCTGGCGCCCTTCAAGGACGCCACAGTTCGTCCCAATATCGTTCCCGTATAGGCAGGTATGGCCATTCCGGTCTATCACCCATGGTTATGGAGCATACCAAGGCATATAGCTGTCGCTTCCCGAGCGACGTCGCACACGACTGAATTCGCGACAAGGTTCGCCCGACGCGGGTCGACACGTTGACATACTATGCGCGCTGTATGTTGTCCCGACCGGTAGAGGACCTCGTGCGCCCGGCCGCCATTACTCGGGGCAGGCGTTCACCGGATGATCGAGGATGTGATATGACGGGGGCGGCCCGCGGGTGCGTCTTGCGCGTCTGCCCCGGCCCGACCGACCACCAACCCTACCAGGCGGCCGTATGCCGGTGATGCGCCAGCACCCGCTCGAAGGTGAGTGCCAACAGGTCAGCCGGCGTCGCCTGGTACGCGTCCCGCGCGTCGGCCTCGATGCCGGTGGCGTTCGTCAGCAGGCGCACGATGTGGCGATGCCCGCGCAGGGCCGCCTCGTGCAGGGGCGTCCTGCGCGCGTCGTCGCGGGCGCGCGCGTTCACGTCGACGCCCGGGACGCTGAGCAGCAGCGCGGTGATGCGGGCGTACCCGCGCCGCGCCGCATAGTGCAGGGGCGTCCGGTACGTGATCGGGTCGCGCGCGTTCACATCGATGCCGGCGACGTGCAGCAGCAGCTCGACGACGAGCTCGTCGCCGTCGGATACGGCCCAGTGCAGGGCGTTGCCCGTGGAGTCCCATGGCGTCCCGTTGATGACGCTCGGGTTGCCGCCGTAGACGACGAGGCGGGCGACCTGCCCGGCGACGCACCTGCCCGGGTCGGTGCGCGCGGCACGTCGCAGGCGGTGCACGCCGACGGAGTGGTCCAGGGCGAACCAGAAGGCATCGGCGGGCAGCAGGTCGCGCAGGGCGGCGACCTGCTGCCAGGTGCGCTTCGTGGACATGATGGTCGTGGTCAGCGGGCGCATCTCGAGGTAGTGAGCGGCCGCCAGCAGCCGGCACTGCGCTTCGGTGCTCGGCCAGTGCCGGTCGAGACGAACCCGGACCCAGGCGGCAACGCGGTCGACCTGTCGCACAGCGATCAGCGCGACACGCCGCTGCGGCAGGTCACGCCAGCATACCTCGTGGACGGCCGACATGCTGATGAACTGCGCGATGAACTCCAGCTCGGGGCGGGCGATCGCGGGCAGCGGCACCGGGACGTCGACGTCGACGCCCCGCTCGCCGAGGTCGTCGACCATGGCCTTCAGGACGCCAGACTGCACCGTTGCCGCCGACGTGTTCACGACGTGGTCGCCGGCGGCATCGCCGCCAGCATCGAACGTGAGCGCGCCGCCGATGCCCGCTATGCCGATCGCGATGATCACCGTCCGGTAGCTGATGCGGGTTCGCATCGGTCAACTCCGTGATGATGGGTCGAATCTGCGCCGGGCCGAGCGGGTCACCGGCAACTGCGGCGCAATACTGACCGGTGGCTGTTGTCTTCCTGCCCAGCTGGGGGCCCGTTGACTACGTGGTACGCAACAGGTTTGTTGAAGAGTAACGACTACGTCGCGGGAGGGGCGTCATCAATCCTAGACCAGTGCGCGCAGCAAGTTGTTTAACTGCCATCGTCATACTCTAGGGCGCCGGTGCCAGTACCGCTCCTTGAGGTGGTCGAACGATCGCTTCGCTGCACCGAGCGTCCTGGTAATGTGATCAGCCGCGCTGGTCCTCCTCCTGGGTTGGTCGTTGCGATCGCCTTGCGAAAGGCCCTCATGTCGCCGCGGCCTGAGAAGGTCGACAATGTCAGCGTAGCCGGCGTCGCTGGCTATGTCCAACGCCGTCTGCTGCATGTCGTCTTTGGCATCGAGGTCGACCCCGGGGGCGCCCAGCAGCAGCTCGACAATATCGCGACGACCGTAGTACGCGGCCAGGTGCAACGGCGACATCCCAGTACCCGAACGCGCGTTGACGTTGACCGCCGGCGCATCCATTAGCACCTCGAAAATGCGATAATGGCCCTGGACGGCTGCCCAGTGCAACGGCGTCATTTCGTCAGCGTCGTGGCTGTTGACGTCGACGCCCAGCGCCTTGACCAGCAGCTCGACAATCAACTCCTCACCGTTCGCCGCGGCCCACTGCAGCACGTTACGTCCAGTGCCCAAATCATCCCATATGGCCGTATTGATGGGCAGAGTGCCGCCTCCTGCGAGCAGGCGCTCACGAATCTCCCGGACAATGGACTCGCGGATCGCCCCGGCTTCCTGACGAAGGCGGGTGACGGCAGACGATTTGTCAACGACGAGACGGAGAGCGTCTGACGGCAACATATCACGCAATTCAGCGATATCGTCCCAGGTGCGCCCCGTCAACGCCACAGCAATCATTAGCGAGTCCATATCGAGGTAATCTGCGGCTCTCAGCAGACGGCGCCGCTCTTCAGCACTAATCGCGTTGAGACTGAGGCGGGCCCATTGGATGGCGCCATCGACCTATTGCGGGCGTTCATAAGATTTACCACCATCAACAATGCGAACCTACATCATTGCCTGCATTGCTGCGGATGAACTCGACGATTCGCTCCAGTTCGCTCTTGGCGATGACGGGCAGAACGAGGGCGTCATCGCGTTCGCCAAGGTCGCTAATCAAATCACTGAGAACCCTCGAGTGCGACATGGCGGTCGACGTGTTAACGGAGTAATCACAGGCGTCAACATCGCCCGGCCGTAGCCGGATAGCGCCAGAACTGCTCGCGACAAAGCAGACGCAGGCCACCGCCATGATGATGGGCTTCGACAAGCACGGAACAGGACCCTCGTCCTCCATTGTTCCGACCGGTCGCCGCTCGTGCTGCCTGCAACAGCGTACGGACGTGTGTCATCACTGGCCAACCGGTGGCGTTGCAGAGCACTGGCGGGACGCGGTTTACCTATAATTGTGCGTTGCGCAGTCACGCAGAACCTACACTCTAGATGTGCGCAAGTCGCGCTGTTCGCAGAATGATGGGAGGACACTGAACCCTGACTGCACATCGTTTCTGTTGTACTTAGCAGTTAACACTGGAGAACACAGGCGATGATGCTCTGAGCAGCGCATCATCGCTCTGGTGACCGTTCCCTGCTCAGGCTGTTCAGGGACGGCTCCAGCTGTTGAGCGTGGCTGGCGAGCGATCGTGCCGGCCCTGTGAATCGACGGACCTTGGCGGGGCGAGGTTGCTCGGGGTGAATGGTTCCTGCTAAATCGGGCAGCGGTCCAGTTCACCCGAACCCAGCAGGCGGGCCCTATTCTCGGATGCACCCAGCATTGCAGCCAAATCGGTCCTCCTGACGCGTGCGGCCGCCAACTCGATGTTCGGTCGTCGGACAGGTGTCGGCGTGTGGCCGCTAGCTCGGATGACGACAGTGGTCGTCACGCTGCTGTGCCTGGCGCTGACGTCGCATCACGTCGCGGAGAGCACAGGCGCGCTCGGCATGCCCAGCGATGTCGACGATTTGCCGCTGACCACGTCGTCTCGCTCGTCAAAGGAATTCACAGGCGCCCTCGACATGCCCGACGAGGTCAAGGATTTGCCGCTGACCATCCCCATTCGCTCGTCCAAAGAGGTCGGGCACCCGTCGCTGTCTCCGTGCCCTGCGTCTGATCGCCCAGCCCACAGGCCGTCCTCGACGTTATCATCAAGGCCATTGAGGCACTGAGAAGCGTCGCTGGGCCGCTCACGAGCGTGTATGGCCTGAAGACGTCGGCGTATAATATGATCAGTGTGCTGGTGTCTAACGACACGCTCAACTTCCTTGAGGACGTACGCCACCTCCTCGCTGGCATGCACGACGAAACCCTCAACGTGCTTACCAGCGTACGCGACCACGACCAGGCCGTCAACGACCTCAACCAGTACCGTCAGAAGGTGATCAAACTTCGTGCCACACTCGACGAGTGCCAGCGCCTCAATCAGGCCGCGCTCCTCGAGGCCGCCGACATCGCCGCGCGGGACGCCAAGCAGGCCAACGACACGATCCGCTCGCTGCGACGCTCCCTGGCGGCGCTCTCCGACAACAACGCCGCCCTGCGCCTGGCGCTCGACGCCGCTCGGCACGACAACGAGGAGCGCAATCGAACGGTCGCCGCCTATCGGAAGGCGGTATGGGCCAGCGGGATCATGGGCACCGCCGGCGCCATTGCATCTGCCGGCGTCGCCTGGCAGAGACTCCCGCCGGCCGCGGCGCCTGGCGTCAGCGCACCGTCCCCAATCGGGTCGTCGTTGAGGTCGGCAGCGCCGCTGGCGTTGGCGGCCGCCGCCCTGTCCAGCGTCGCCACACGGATGGCGACCCGCACGGAACGCCGCCGCCCAGCCGCCGAGCCAATGTCGTCGCCGACGGACGCCGGCGGCGACGCTGGCCGCGGCCGACGCTTCCTGAAGGTCGTCATCCACGTCCTGCTGGGCGTCGTCGCCGTCTGCGTCGTGGCCGGCGCCACCACGACCGTCGTCCTCGTCCGGCGCATCCGCCGCCTGCGCTACACGATCAAGAAGCTGCACAACCGGTTCGGCGTCGTCGAGTACGACACGTCCGGGCGGCGTCGGCGTCGCGGCCGCCCGCTCGCGTCCGACGCCGACATCTGGAAGCAGATCGACGCCGCGGACACGGCCCAGCCCGCGTTCCCGTTATAAACCGCCCCCCGGCGCGCGGCACGACGCTTTTCGGCAGTCGGCGAACCCCATCTGGAAGCAGGTCGACGCCCTAAAGTCCGCGGAAGAGACACGGCGCTGCCCCCCGTTCGGAAACGACGCTCGACGTTTTTGCAATGGTGGCGGCGGAAAAAACTGCGCATGAAGGGGGGCGTCGGCCCTGTCCCTGAGGGGGCGTCACCGGTCATCGTGTGACGGGCGAGCCATCGTCGGAGTCGTCGTCTGGCGGCGAACGGACGCGCCGCCGCCCCTGCCGGCAATGTTCACCTGGCTGCAGGTGT
The DNA here is from genome assembly GCA_039704465.1 of Plasmodiophora brassicae. Classification (NCBI taxonomy): domain Eukaryota; phylum Endomyxa; class Phytomyxea; order Plasmodiophorida; family Plasmodiophoridae; genus Plasmodiophora; species Plasmodiophora brassicae. The sequence continues at coordinate 659,732 of JASFAU010000017.1, forward strand.
GGCTGGCGTGCACGGTGGCGGCGAGCGCCGTGGTGTCCGGCGCGCTGCTGTACCAGCTGGCGCACCCGGACGTGCGCCTGCCCTGCAAGGTCACCGTGTTCTTCGCCTGGGCGCTCGCCTTCACCGTCATCTGGGTCACGCCGCTCGACCTGGACGCCGACCACGCCGCCAGCGCCCTGCTGTTCCCCGTCTGGAACGCCACGTACTGGTGCGTCTCCCTGCTGACCTGGCTGCTGATCCCGCTGCAGCAAGCCTGTAGGGTCGCCGCCGCCGCCGCCATGGCCACGTTGTTCGCCCCCCATCGCCCTAATTCGAACCCGCGTGTCGCAGATTACGACTCGGGCCATTTCACCGTCCGGGACAAGCTGAAGGATGCGTTCAGGGCCAACGTCCGCTTCTACGTCGTCGCCCTGGTCCTGATCAGCGTCGTGGGCGTCACTGCGGCGGCGACCTCGGGCCTGCGCCCCGACGAGCTCGTCGGCCTGGGCATGGCGCTGGCCAACGTCTGGGGCATGCTCCTCATGGTCCTCCTGCTCGGGTACGGCCTGGTCGACATCCCTCGGAAGCTCTGGTAGGCGTCCCTGGTTGGCACGACCGACCCTGCCGGCTGACTGACGACGCCCACACAGGACGTTCGGCGACCGGCGTCGGATCGGACGCGCGCTCTACTTCAACGCCGTCGCCGTGCACGACGAGTACCAGGACTCGCTGGAGAAGCTGTCCGACTCGATGACGATGGTCGTCGAGACGTCGCTGCGTGTCAAGCAGATGGACGACCCGCTGCTGGCGCACTACATGGAGATCATCGAGGGCGAGTGCCCGGCGCCCGGCACGCTGGAGCTGACGCAGGAGTACGCGCCGTCGTCGCTGGCGGCCGAGCTGCGCGGCTCCGACCTGAACGAGCCGATCCTGGCGCGGTTGCACTCGCGCGTCAAGGCCGACCATCACGAGTCGCGCCGGGCGCAGTACCAATGGCACCTGCTGCTGGACAAGGTCGACGAGTTCGAACGCGAGGAGGACGAGAGCGCCCGGCGGAACGTGTTCCACCAGACGCTGTACAGGACGGTGAACCTGCACGTGGCGGCTCGCGTCCTGTCCGTCGTCTGCGCCATCATGACGCTGGCCGTCATCTGGTCCGAGGTTTGTTGTTTGGAACGCGCGAGCGCCCTGCCGACGTCTTTGCTGGGTGTCTGAGCGCACGGCACGGCCAGGTGACCTTGTCGATCGGCGTCCGCCTGTCCATCTTCTACAACATCGTGAACAGCGTCAGCGACCCCGCGCTGGTGTACCTGACCGGTGCCGTCGTCTCCTCCTACCTGGCCGTCTGCGCGTTCTACTCCATGTTCCGCCTGCGCCTGTCGTCGTTCTACCACCTGCATTTCGGCAGGCACAGCGAGGCGAATTCGCTGCTGTTCAACGCGTCGTACATCCTGCGGCTCGTGTTCCCGATCGGCGTCAACGTCTTCTCCATGACCAAGGACGACCGCGGCCAAACGACGGCCTTCGAGTCGGTCCTCGGCGTCATGAACGTTGTCCCTCTGCTCGGTGAGAAGTTCAACCTGTTCGTCCCCATCGTCATCTCCGTCTTCTGCTTCATCACGCTGGCCAACTTCTACGGGCGCATCCTCCGCTGCCTACAGGTACGCGCCTGCTCTGTCTGGGGTGGCGCGCCCGTTCCCGGTACTGACTCGGGGCCCCCGCCGTCCAGTTGGGTCAGTTCGAGGAGAACGGCCCTGGTTCGGATGAGGTTGTTCAGGAGGGTAAGAGCCTGGTCAAGCGAACGCAGAGGAAGCGGAAACGCGGAGCGGCCGCCGGCCTCTACAACCAGAAGCCGAGGAACGGCGGGTACCAACAACTGGGTCCCGAAGTGGACTCCCCGTCGCAGTAGACGACCGATATCATGCTGTGCAATAATCTATTTTCTCCTCAGCGCTTCCTTTGTGTACGGAGTGATGATAGCCTCCGGCGACCCTGTTGGCCGGGCAACCCGGCCAGAAATAGCACGCGCCACCGTCGCGCACTGCTGGGCAGCGCGCATATTGTATTACCTGCGCCATATCGGCCGCGGACTGAGCAATGGCGAGGACATCAGAGCGCGCGGGGGGCCAGACCCGTACTGGCGTGGGGCGACGTGAGACCCAGGCTCGTCCCGGACGTTACTCGCACACACACGCAGCACGTCGCGGCCGGAACTTCAAGAGCGCGACGGTGAACAGCTGCCCACCCAGCATTCTTCCGGAGCAATGTCCATTGTCAATCGCCTTCATCAGCCTGGGCCCGCGTTGTCGCTGACGGTCCTGGTCGTCGTCGCCGTCCTGCCAGTCGTCTTTGTCGATGCACTCCCAATCAGCTGCCGCAACGATGTAATTCTTTTCGACGTCGATACCGATGCGATATCGAGGCTGTCGCCCGTGTTCGCAGGCCTCGCTGCCGAAAGCGTACGCGTTATCCGTTTGTGCGGCGTCGACAGCACGCAAGTGAAGTTGATCAATGACTTTTGCGAATGTGTCGCCGACCAGCATGAGGACGTCGCTGAAGAGGCGGCTCGCGCTTGGGTCCAGGACAGGCTTGCAACGATGTCGGTAGAATCACAGTGCCGCCTCTACGCTGTGTCCAAGTGCCTCCAAGTGAGCTTGCTACCAAGGGCAATCATGTCGACGAAGACGACCTGGAACGACATCAGCGTTATGCGATGGTGTCTTGATGAACCGGCATTCTTTGGTGCCGTGGGTGAATGCCCCGCAATGCTGAGGCTTACGAATATGGCCGACACGACCGAACGGGTCGCGATTGCCACCGCCGTCCACCATTCGGTCGTTGACGGCGGCGGACCGGCCAGTGCTATCGAGACCGTCCGCACCGCAGTGTGGGAGCCGCCGACCAGCACCATTGTGCACTGGGCCCGGTCGAACGACGACGCCATGATCCTCGACCTGCTGGAGCAGATCCCGGGACTAACGCGGGCGCCCTCAAGTTCTCAGCCGACCTGCGGTTGCCATATTTTATAGACCCGCGCTCTATATTATATAGGTGGTGGGCACTGATACACAGCAACCGTGCACAAGCGCAACTGCGACGACCCGCCGGGCCCTCAGGCACGGGCGCGTATCGCATCGACAGACGCCTGCTGGACGCCGTGGTCCATGGCGAATTGCAGGGCGGTGACGACCCGATCGCCGGTGACGTCCGCGCAGGGCGCCGACGGTTCCGCCCCGTACGCCAGCAGGCACCGCACCGTGCGCAGCGACTCGTTCTGCAGGATCGCCAGCTGCAGCACGTGCCGGCCGTCATCATCGACAGCGTTCGCGTCGCATCGCCCGACGCCCAGCAGCACGTCGAGGACGGGCACAGGAGCCCGGCCCTCGATCGCGACGTGCAGCGCCGTCCTCCCACCTGGGCCACGTGATCCGTCAGACGGCATACCGGGGCACATTCACGCGCGTTCCCCACCTTGCTGCCGAAGGCATCGAATGTCAGCACCGTGCGCTATCAGGGCGCGGACGGCGTCGACGTCGTGGGCGGCCAACGCGCTCCAGAACGCGCCTTCCATGACGGCACGGGCGCGCGCTTCGATCCCGTTCAGCCGGGCGACGACGATCAGCCGGTCGGTGCACCCGCCGACGTCGAACCTGGCGGGAGCGACGCCGTGGTCGAACAGCAACGGGACGACGTCGTGACGTCGCAGGCGCAGAGCCAGGTCGACCAGCGACCCATCCCGGTAGCGTCGGTGCGGGTCAGCGCCGGCGGCGATCAGCGCCGGCGCCAGCCACGACGCCGCCCCTGAGTAGTGACACGCCGCCTGCAGGCCCGATGTTGAGCAGAGCGTGTCGTCCCCAGGCGCGACACCCATACCGCTAGCGGGAAGAACCCGTCGGCGTTCGTCAGCTCGACGTCGGCGCCGAGGTCAAGCAGGTCCTGCACGGCGTCGTTCAGGGACGGGTCCCACGGGCCCGACAGGCGCCAGCGGGACGTCGTCGTCGTCGGGTCCCCAGGACGGTCCAGTGCGCACAGAATGACGTCCAGCAGACGCTGCGATGCGGAACCGACGCGAGGTCGTCGGCGGCGGCAATGTCGACGCGGCTCCTGCTCCGGTCCATGCCCGTTCCGCGCCGCGGTGACGTTCGTGTTCCCTAGCCGGGCGCCTGCACCACGCCGTCCCGCGACGACGACAACGCGATCGTTGACCTGCGGCCCGCGTCGATAGAGTGTGAACAGCCCGCGCCGGCAATGTGGGTCGGCGCCTGCCTACGTACGACGTCGTCGATGGAGACGCAGGCCGGGTCCCGTTGGACCACTCTGGCTGTGTCATGGTGGCGGTCCTTGTCGTCGTAGTGGTCCGCGGGCGGGCGCGCGTCGACGATGTCGTCGAAGGGATCCCGGGGGCGTTGCGCGGGACGTCGCCCGTACGACGACATCGCCAACGTAACGCCAAAAGAACGATACCCGGTCGACGAGCGCCCGCGCGATGAACGAGACGCAGGCGCCCGCGCGCCACCACGGTGTTCCCGCGCGCCCCTCACGGCGATCGCGCGGGTGCGCTGCGCCGAAGCGCTTCCTGCGGTAGAAGATGGCTTCGGGTCGACCCACTCGTGGTGGTTCCCAAACAGACGCAGGACAACATCGGCGCCGCAGTTTTCCCCCCGCACACGAGACGGCGCTCCCAAACCATGTTTTACAGCGAGCTTTGAAACACGGGTCAGGAAACCGCAGAATCCGAGGCTGTCCGCGGGTCAAGCGCCACTGGCGGCGAGCGAGCGAGCGAGCGCACTCCGCTCACTGCGTGGGACTTGGCTCGGCAGCGAGCGACGCACACTTCGCAACGCCGAACCAGGTCGAGCTGCGCCAAAGTGCAACAGTGGCCGTTGATATCACGTCAGATAGAAGGTCATGGGCGCCATCGGCGGTCCTCCTCTGATCCTGGTCGCGCTGGTCGTTGGCCTGATCGACGCAGCCACTCTCCGTTCCGTCGTCGACTCGTCGGAGCACGTCGTCGACACGACGGCCATCGCGCAGATCTCCCCGGTGGTTCGCAGTCGGATGCTGGCCATCCCCGATCATGACATGGCCATCCCAGTACCCGTCGCCGGCGTCGAACTCACGCTGATTGTGGACTTCGCCAAAAGCAGCCGTTCTGCAGAGAGTAAGGTACGGCGCCTATAGTACCTGTCGCGCTGATTTCGGCCTCTGTGCTGACGACAACGTTGTCCCCCAGGATGAGCATGCTGCGAAGTGGGTCCGGAACCGCCTCTGTACGATGTACCTGGAGGGTCAGTGTCGTCTGCTCAAGGCTGCTCAGGACCTCGAGATATGGTTGCTTGTGGCAGGCATCATGTCCACGAAGCCGACCTGGAGCGAAGTTACGGCTGCGTGTCGACTGGTTGGCCTGGATCCGTTCTGGGTCGCTACGTGCAACTCGCCCGGCATCGTCCGCCTCAGGGATGTTGCCAGCACCAACGAGCGTATGGCAATTGCTGATGAGGTCCATCGTCTTTTGGCCGGCAGCGCTGATAACGCAACGCTCGTCAACACGGCCGAATGGGAGAATGGGGCCAACGTCCTGCACTGGGCGGCATCAAATGGCGACGACCTCGTCGTCAAGCTGTTGTCGAATGTTCCAGGGGTGAACGCCAACATGGGCAACAAGCAGCGTTTGACACCGCTACATGCCGCCGCCTCCAATGGGCACGCCCACATCGCCGAACTATTGCTCGGGTTCCAGGACGTTCAGATCAACGCACGAGACGACAACGGGTGGACGCCGTTGCACTATGCCGCCTTCCAGGGGCACGTACCCGTTGTCCAGGTGCTGTTGACCGACCCCGATTGCAGGGTCGGCGCTCGCGACAACACCGGCCAGACGCCGTTGCACAAGGCGGCATACCGCGGCTACGCTGACATCGTCGACACGCTGCTGCCGCACCAGGCATCACCGGTCGCTGTTGGGGCACAAGACCGCGCTCAGCAAACCGCAGCGGACGTTGCAGATCAGCAGGGCTACGATGCGATTGCGTCCCTGCTGCGAGGCGCCTCGCTGAAGCCGTCGTCACCGTGCAGGCCTTGTGGGTCGACGATGTGTCGCATCATGTAGCGCGCTCGCCAGCTGCTGAGGAAACATTGCCAATACATCCGATGACCACGCGACCCGCTCGGTTCGTTGTGGCGCGCTCCCAGTAATACGCGCCCGTCCCGCTGATGTCTAAATCGGAACCAACACGCTAATTCCGGCCATCTGCACGAACGCGGCGGCGACGGCGGTGCCCTCTGCTACCTAACGCCAACTACATAGAAGCATTAGACGACGACGACGACATCGCCCATGGAGGCGCGCATGCTCAGCGTTATCACAGCCGCTGCCCTGTTATCGTTTCACGTGTCGAGCGGCGTTGAATTGCTGGAGCTGCCCGGCGAGGCGGTCAACACCGTCACCGGATGGGTGTTCGGCAAACCGCGAGACAAAGACCTGTTCCAGGGGGCGCGCGACGTCGTCAGCAACGCCGCCGACGCGGCCAGGGGCGCCGAGAAGGCCATGGGCAAGATGGGCGACGTGATGGACGACGCCCGTGTCGTGGTCAGGAAAGGCGCTGGCACGGTCGACGAAGTCACCGGGCTTGTCGTCGAGGGCCAGCACCTCGTCCGAGCAGGGACCGGCATCGTACAGGCCGGCGAGGGCGTCGTCCACAGCGTCGAGGATCTGCTCGGCGAGGTCAACGTGATCGCCGCCGAGGTCGGCGAGGTCGTCAACCGGGGCGTCACGATCGCCGAGAACGCGGGCAGGCTGGTGTCCACCGTCGACGACAGCGTCGAGCAGCTGACGAAGGGCACGACGGAGATCATGTCGACGACGAACGGCATCCTGAGGAGCCTGCAGAAGATCGCGGACGACATCGCGTACTTCTTCACGAACAACCGGTGGGCGGGCGCCGCCGCCGGCTTCGTCGGCGTCGTCGCGATGATGAACTTCGTCTACACGTCGCCGGCCCTGTGCGCCCTGGCCAAATGGATCGCACCGCACGTGTTCGCCGGGTGGAACCCGGCCACGATCCTCCCCCTGATCCGGTCGGCGCGGTACGCCGCCGACGTCGCCTCCCTGTTCGTTGCCGCGTCCGCCGCCTCCATCTGGGCGGCGCGGTTCGTTCGCGACGGGCGCGAGTCCCGCATGACGCTCGGCACTGAACTCAGGCGCTCCGGGTCGTGCATCGCGTAAGTCGTAAACGTCCGCGCGCGCGCTGATCGCTTGTGACACACCTACCCCCCTCCTGCATAGGATTCTCGTCGGGGTGCTCGGGTTGCTGGCATCGCCGACGCCCTCGGCGCTGCCGGCCAGCGTCGGTTCCGTGGTCGGTGGGGCTCTCCTGCATACGCCGTTCGTACCGGTGACGAACCCGCTGGCCATGGCGGCGCTGGGCGTCGTCCCCGCGTACCTGGTCGCGCGTCACAAACCGCTGATGCGACGGGTCACCGACCTCCATCACCGGCTGCCATGGAACCGGGGACGGGTACCTGCCCGGCCAGCAGCAGCCCCCAGGACGCGCCTGCTGCATGGCATCGCGTCGCGTTCACGATGGACGATCGGTCTGGCGGCCGTCGGCGCTGCGGGTACCGCCCAGCTGATCATTCGGCGCAACCGGGGCAGCGTACGTCAACGACCGGCCTCGACCGCACCGCCGCGCCGCACCTGGGTCTGGTACGCCCTGGTCGTCGCATGCCCGCTGGTCGGCCTCGTCTGCATCGCGTTGGCTGCCTACGCCGTCGGCCGGTACCGCCGCTCGAAACGCGCCACGCTCATGGGCACCATCTCCGCCCCGTACAACGCTCGCTTCCTATACTAAAACAGCCCATTCATAGTACTAACCGTCCGCTAGCGGGGCACGCGCTGCCCGCCGTCGACGACAGGTCACAGACCTCGGATGCCGATCAGCGTTCGTCTGTACAGTAACGATGGGCGCTCGGACGTGCTCGTCCTGGGCGAGGACGCGCGCGTCCCCGCCCTCCGCAATGCAATCGGCGACGCGTTCCTGATCGACGACGACGCCGCCCGGCACCGCATCCGGATCACGTTGCACAAGCCGTTCGAGGAGCGCCTGATGGCCGCGCGTACGTCGCCGAAGGCCGGGCGGCGGCGCCCGGTCCAGGTGCCGACGGTCCTGTCGGCGGAGATGGACGCGACGCCGATCAAGGAGGTCGGCGTGCACCACCTGGCGACGCTGGTCGTCGACAACTGCGACGCGCTGTCGAACCGGGCGCTGTACACGACGATCCGCAAGATCAGGGCGATGAAGGAGACGGGGACGCGCAGCGAGTTGCGCGCCATGCGCCTGCTGAAGACCGTGCTGGGCAACATCGTCCTCAACCCGGACGACGGCGCCGCCCGGCGCGTCCAGGCCGCCCCCGTCCGGACGGCCCTGCAGGACGCCGGGTGCTACGCCATCATCAAGCACCTCGGCGTCGTTATGCAGGGCGACTGGTTCCTGTTCGACAATGTATGTGTTCGCGCGCGCGCCCCTGCTTGTGGGATGGCGCCCCATACCGAACATTGTACAGGTCCGCATCGACCACGCGCGTCGCGTCCTTCAGAACCTGTACGCGACGGCGGCCGACTGGGACGATATCGAACAGGCGCACGTGGGACGCCAGACGAAAGCAGTGGAGGACAGCCCCGCCCGGCCACCCAGGTTCGACCTGAGGCCCAAGCCTGTCGTCGTCGTGGCCAACGCTCTGCCCGACTATTCCCGGTACGCGCTCGCCACGATCATCGCCGTCATCGTCGCCGGCATCGTCGCATCCGCCTGGTCCCCAGCAGCGACGGCGCCGACGTCTGGCTGGCCGACCGGCGCGCCCGCAGGGCCCCGTCCCGAGCCGCCCGCCACGACCGATGCGTCCGACGCCATGCAGCCCCGTCCGCTACATGGCGGCCATTATAAACCAGACGTTGCCGGGTGAGACCGTACGGCAATAGGAATGCGGCGACCCGCGACTGCAGTGTCCACAGTGAGGCGGCAGGCGGCAGCTCCGACTGGGGGACGGAGACGCCTGATCAGTCCGTGGGCGGCGACTGCTGCGTGGGCGATGACGACGCTGCACAAGCTGAGCGTCCGGGGCGTGCGCTCGTACTCGCCGGACGACGAATCGGTGATCAAGTTCCAGCACCCGCTGACGATCATAGTCGGTCAGCGCTGGGCGTTGCCGGGACAACGCGCGCGTCTGGACGTCTGAGAGTGCGCGTTGCCCGCCGCGGCAGGGAGTAACGGGAGCGGCAAGACGACCATCATCGAGTGCCTGAAGTACGTCTGCTCGGGGGAGTTCCCGCCGCTGTCCGACAAGGGGAAGAGCTTCGTGCACGACCCGGACGCGTGCGGTGAGCCGGTCGTGAAGGGCCAGATCAAGCTCGCGTTCCGGACCGCGGCCGGTGAGCGCCGCGCCCGATGCAGGCCGCCCGCCCGCCATCTCACACGTGGCCAGGCGCCAGCGTCATCGCCTGCAAGTCGTTCCAGGTGACGGCGCAGAAGGGCCGCCGGACGTTCAAGCTGATCGATTCGGTGCTGTCGACCACTGACGAATCCGGTACGTCTGGCAACCGTCTCTAGGTGTCGATGCGCACCGGGCCGGATAACATGCGTGTTTGCTGTGTCAGGTGCCACGAAGACGTGCAGTTACAAATGCGCGCGCATGGTATATGAGTTCGCGGGTCTTGGATGGCGACTGGGGCGCACCCCGATTCACGTGGTTGTGCTGCTGCAGGACGAACTGATGACCACGCTGATGGGCGTGTCGCAGCCGATTCTGGAGAACGTCATCTTCTGTCACCAGCTCGACGCCGACTGGCCGCTCAGCGACGATAAATCCTGTAGGTGGTGCCACCTCGCCCCTGGGTCAAACGCCGACGACGTTGACGACGACGCACGTGCAGTGAAGAAACGGTTCGACGACATCTTCGCCGCTACAAAGTACACCAAAGCGCTGGAGAACATCAAGAAGCTGCGGGCGGAACAGACGGCCAAGGTCAAAGTACGTATGTCGCGCGCGTTCGACCCCCCCATGTCCCCGGTCGTATGTGCTCACCCTGGCGGTACAGGACATGCAGCGCGATCTGGACATCCTGTCGAGCAACCTCCAGACGGCCCGCAAGATCGAAGACGACATCAAGCAGACGACGTCGAAGCTGGAGTCGGTGTCGGCGAAATGGTGACATCGTCGAGCGTCGGCCATTGCCCCGCTACGCTCAGCCGTAGTTTGTTGCAGGACGGGCGCCAAAGACGCCAAGGAGTGCCACACGGAACTCGTCGAGCGCCTGTCCGGCGAACTCGCTCAGGCAGGCACAGATCGGGTGTCGTTTCAGCATGCTGTGTGCGTGTGCTCATTCCCGTGCCGGCAGGTGTCGTCTGCCGAGGCGAACCTCCAGTCCCTGGAGCGCGAAGCGTCGCTGATGGCGCAGGAAGTGGCCAGAGCGCGGTCGACCTTGCAACTCGTGCGTGTTTGCATGTGGCATCCGACCGCTGGAATAACGGGGCCCTTCGCTTGCGTTAGGAGTACGTCGAAGACGACGACGCGCTTCGGACGAGGCTGGCGCAGCTGGAGAAGGCGCTGGAGCAGCGCTCGAGGAGCGTGGCGCCGTGCGAAGCGGAGCTCCAGGCGGCGACCGCGCACGAGGAAACCCTGTCGTCCGAGTACCAGAACGCCATCAAGGCCGTCGGCCGGATCGAGGTCCTCCAGGAACAATTCGACGCGCAGATGCGCGCCGCCCGCGACCGAATGCTGGCCCTGTCCGACACGTACGGCCTGGGCCAGCACGTCGACCTGTCGTCGTCGCGTTCCCCTCTCGGTACGGTGCCCCGCTGGCCCGGATCACCCCCCTGCCCGCCCTCGCTCATGATTCGTCTTGCGCAGAACAAGCGCAGGCGTTCATCGACGCGCTGACGCATGTGGAATCGACGCTCGTCGGCGAGTGCACCTCGGCGAAGGAGGCGGCCGGTCGTCGCGTCGGGGATTTGGAGCGTCGCGTCAACCGGTGCGCCGAGGCGCTGTCCGACGCCGTCCAGCAGGAGCGTGTCGAGCAGCGCGAACGGGAACACATCGAGAAGGCCATCGCCGACCTCGACGTTGAGCTCGCCGTTGCCCGCCGGCAGACTGTGGCGCTCGAGCCGCTCCGCGCCCAGCTGCGGGAGGCGGAACGCGCGTTGCAGGACCACGTCGCCCAGGTGGCGGCCCTGGACGTCGACAAGCAGCTCGAGTGCCTGACGCGCCAGCAGTCGTCCCTGATGCCCCGCATCGACGCGGCCGTGACCCGCATCCAGACGCTGCAGCGGGCGGCCGACGCCCGCAGCGCCGTCTCCGTCCAGGAGCGGCTGCTCGACCAGGCGCGGCGTCGTGCGTCGGAGGCGCGCGCCAAGTGCCCGCCGATGGACGGGCTGTCCGCGCAGGACATGGCGGACCGGCTCGCCCGGGAACACGCCGAGGCGCGCGCCGCTTCCGACCGCGCCCGGGCGAACGTTCACTCCGCGCAGGAGTCGAAATCCCTGCTCCACGGCCGGCGGCAGGCGCTCCAGGCGCAGGTCGCCGACGCGGAGCAGCGGGCGCGCGACCTTCGCGCCCGCGTCGACGCGCACCGCGTGTCCAGCCGGGCGCACCTGGACGAGCTGGTGGCGGCGCGCACGGCGGAGCAGGCGCGGCACGAGCAGACGGTCAGGTCGGTGGGCGGCGCCCGACTGCTACATGGGCCCGGGCCTGCGTCTTACGGACTGCGCGCTGCTGCAGGTACGCGCGCGACTACGCGCAAATGTTCGCCGACTGGGGCGACGACGCCCGCGCCGCGCTCCAGGACCACGCCGCCCAGGCGCAGCACGCGTGCGGCCTGTGCGCGCGCCCGTTCACGCCCGCTGAGCTGCGCGCCTTCGTCGACGGCAACGACGCGCGCATCGCGAAACTGCGGTACGCGGGGGGACCCCGGCTGACGGCCATTGCTGCATTCGAACGTGTGTGCGTCCAGGAACCCGGAGGAGACGGCGGCGGCGGAGGCGGCGCTCGCCCGGCTCCGCTCGCAGCTGGAGAAGCTCGGCGCGCTCCGGGGCGTCTTCGACGACCTCGAGCGCGTCGAACGGGACGACCTTCCGGCGCTGCGTTCGCAGCTGGCGGCGCTCGACGCGGACATCGCGGACGCCGAGGCGCGCCTGGCCGACGCGACGCAGGGCGCCGACAGCGCCGACGCGCGGCTGCGCTCCCTGGACGAGGCGCAGCGCCTGGTGGCGACGCTGGTCGACGCGGAGCGCGACGTGGAGAGTTGCGCCCAGCGGGTCGCCGACCTGACACGGTCGCAGACCGAGGGTGCCGCCGAGCCCGGGTCCGTCGAGGATGCGCACGCCGCCTACGAGGCGATGCAGAACGAATCCAAGGACGTGTCGAGGCGGATGGACGACCTGCGCGCGCTGGCGCTCCAGAACGACAACGGGACGCGCGAGCGCACGGACGCCTGCACGCGCCTGCGGGAACGGGCGCTGGAGCTCGGGCGCGTCGAGGAGCGGGTCGCCGCCAGCGAACGCGAGCTGAGCGCGCTGCGCGATCGCCTGGCGCAGTCGCAGGCGACGACGGCCGACCTGAAGCGGGCGCAGGGCCCGCTCGACGACGACCTGCGCCAGGCCCGGCAGCGCCTGGACGAGGAGCGCGAGCGCTCGTCCCGCGCGGTGAGTGACCTGGACGGCCGGGTGCGGCGCATCCAGCAGGACGTTCGCGAGCTCCGGCAGTGCCTGGGCGACCTGCGCCGCATCGGCAACGACCTCGACGCCCAGCGCCGCATCGAGCGCGGCACGACGCAACTCGAAGCCGACGTACGCGTCCCCGACCCGGTCGTGCGTCTGACGCGTTGGCACTGACATCCAGTATCAGGTGCGGAGCGCCCGCGACGCCGTCCGGGCCGCCCAGCACCGGCTGGACACGGTGCGGGCGGCGCTGGCCCAGTTCGAGGTCGACCATCGCAACCTGTCGGACAACGTCGCGTACCGGGCCCGGTGCGCCCAGCTCGAAGACCTGCACGGTACGCGTCGTGTCGTGCACTGCGCTGTCGCACTGCGCCCACCGCCCCCCGTCGTCGTCCCGTAGGTCGAGTGCGATCGTTGCGGGCGCAGGCGTCGTCGGCCCGGCCTAGCTCGGTCGTGCAGGCCGACCTGGATCAGGCCCGGCAGGCGCTGCTGCAGAGTGAACGTGACTGTGCGTCGTGCAGCGGGGCGCACGCCACCCTGGCCGACCAGGTACACGTCTGCTGCGTTCCCGCCCGCCGCACGTCTGCCCCTAACCTGGTCGCTGCGTGCACACACAGCTGTCGAACAGCAAGGCCATGCTGCACGAGGAGCGGTACCGGACGGCGGCGGCGAGGCACCGCGACGTGACGATCGACCTCGAGACAACGCGGCTGGCCGTCGCCGACCTCGACTGCTTCTACAAGGCCCTGGACCGGTCGCTGATGGAGTTCCACTCCATCAAGATGCGCGAGATCAACGACGTCCTGAAGGACCTGTGGCAGGCCACGTACCGCGGCAAGGACATTGACACGATCGGTATGCGATCGTGTCGTCGGGTTGCGCTTCCCGCCCCGCTGACCGCCCTGCCCTGCCCCACAGCCATCCGGTCGGATAGCGCCGACGGCGTCGCCGACGTTGGCGGGCCCAGGAAGCAGTACAACTACCGCTTGGTCATGATGCAGGTCGGGCGCGTCGTCGTCGCCGTGCCCGCGCTGTCTCGCACCCGTCTGACACGTGCGGCGCGCGCAGGGCGACACCGAGCTGGGCATGCGAGGGCGGTCCAGCGCCGGGCAGCGCGTGCTGGCGTCGCTGCTGATTCGCATGGCGCTGTCGGAGACGTTCTGCGTCCGCTGCGGTAACGACGATCACGCGTCCGTCCTGGGGCGTGCGCTGACGCCCTTCTTTGTGTGTGTGAAGGCATTCTGGCGCTGGACGAACCGACTACGAACCTCGACGAGGAGAACGTGCGCGCCCTGGCCGATGCGCTCAATGCGCTCATCGAGCGCCGCAAGGGCCACGAGAGCTTCCAGCTGATTGTCATCACGCACGACGAGGAGTTCGTCGAGGTCGGTACCCGGCGCCGTTGTGTGTGTGTGCCGACGCGCCTGTGACACATTCGCCCCCAGTTGCTGCGCAAGCGCGATCACGCCGACTGCTACTGGCGCGTCTTCAAGGACACGAACGGCTGCTCGAAGATCAAGAAGATACCGATCAACGCGTAAGCCGCCCGTTGATGTGGCGTTTCCCCGATGCAACAGACGTCTGTGCGAGAGAGAGAGAGAGAGAACGACCGCCTGGTCCCCCTGTTGACGCCGACCGCGCGTCGTCGATGCCTGGTCGAACCCGGGTCACGTTCGTATCGCGGTCTGGCCGGCCACCGCGATGGTACGCCCGGGCGGCCCCCGCCTCGTAGTGGTGACCTGGATCGCTTCCACTACTAGTGTACCTGATGGATCGCGCGGGTTATTGTCAATTTATCGGGGGAGGGGCACGGTGGACACGGCTCGGCGCCGATCGGTGGGGATGATGGGGCGCCCGCGCCTGTTGCTCGCGCTGCAGGCGCTCCTGCTGCTGCACGCGTCGCTGGCGTCGGCGACCATCAGCAGCGCGCGGCGCCGGTCGACCAGCGCCGCGCGGCGACTCGGCCCGGACGGCATCCTGATGCTGTACCCGTCCGTCAACGACGACATGTCGTGGTACTCGGCGGTGTCGTGGGCCACGAACCGATCCTTGACGGTCGGCGCCACCCAACAAGCGGACCCGTACGACAACCGGTCCTGGACGTACAGCGGCGGGTCCATCAAGATCAGCAACGGCGTGATGGTCCAGAAAGGTGGTGTGCGACGTGCCCGAACGTGCGGGAGACTGACGCGGCACACGTGTCAGATGGGACCGTGCTGGCGATCACGAACAGCAGGTACGGGTGGGCGGATCTGGAGCTGACGGCGTACGCCCGCAACCCGTCCGGGAGCAACGGCACCAGCGCCTTTTCCGGGTACACGCTCGAGGCGCGATCCGGCGGCGAGAACGCATCCGGTAATTCGTATATCGGGGGTTCATGTGCATGTGCCGCCGCCTGATCGCCCTGGGGCAGACCCGTGCTCGTTCCGCTCGTACCTGTCGAAATTGTACTTCCAGTCGCGGTGCGTGCTGACGCGTGATGCATACCGTCGCGTGGTACGTGCGGCGCCTGACGTTGCCCTGGCAGGCAAATGGGCCTCCAGAAGCGCTACACGCAGAGTCTCTATGTCAGGGGGGCGGGCGGCGCGCCCAAGTGACGTCACTGTCTGATCACGTGCGTTAGTCGGGGTCGGTGCGGACGGCGACCGGGGCGGTGCCGTACGCGGCGTTCGTCAGCGCGTACCTTGGCATGAAGATGGTCGTGCGCAGCGCCTCGAACGGCAGGTGCGTACGGCGGCGACGACGACGACCCCTGGTTTCACTGCCCCCTCATGCCATGATGACACAGCACGGTCCAGGTCGACCTGTACGTCGACTATACCGAAGGGGCCAACGGAGGTCAGCGCGCGACGACGACATGGGCAGGGGATGTATCTGACGGACGACGTCCGGGGCGCTGGCACAGGGACGTGGCAGCGTGTCCTGCAGCGCACCGACACGAACGACTGGCAGGCGTCCAGCACGGTGTCATCGTGCACGTTCCCGGACGCTGGCTCGTACTCGTCATCGGTGGCCAACATTCTATCGCCGGGCAAGGTGCTCACTGTTGCCGTCATTGCCGTTGCCGTACGTGTCGTCCGGCGCCTGACCATCACTGTGCCAAACAGGCGTGCGTGCTGACGGTGACGAGTCCCACAACGGGCCAGGCGGTCCAGTGGAAATGGGTCTCCCTGCGAAACATCGGGCCGGTCACGTCGGCCGCCACCAGGGCCAGAACGCGGTCGCGATCAGCGTCAAAGACGTCGCGGAAGAGGATGATGACAACGTCGACCAGGGCCGGGCAGCACGTCATCACCTCTGGAACGAAAAGCGCTCGTCGCTGGACGACAACGCCGGCGTCGACGGCACGTCGACGTCGGTCTTCGACCGTACGTGTGCCTGTCGCAGCGGGCACCACGCTCCACCGGACAACAAAGCGCCCGACGACGAGGCGCCCGACCGCGCAGCGTCGATCGACAACAGGTCAGCGGAGGAGTACTGCGCATCGGTCTACCTCCAGGAGACGACCGGCGACGTCGACCACAAGACGGCCAGCGACGTCTACACCTGTTGCCCATCCAACAACAGGGCACGCGCGACGTTCGTCAACGGGTCACCGACGCAGCAGCAGGCCATCGTATACGACGGGACGGCCCGCGACGACATCGAAGCACGTTGCTGCCCCTCCAGCAACATCGCAGGGACGTGCCAGCACGAGGCGATCACCGGCAGCGAAGCGTCCGACGACGAGTCACGTCACTGCCCAGCGGGTCTCATCTAGGAGGCGACTGTCAGCGACACCACAGCCGACGACGTCGCCGGGGTCGCACGCCACTCGTACGACTCGGGCGCCAGCACGAACCACAGGTCGTCCGCGAACGAGACCGCGAACATCGGTACGGGCGGCGACGTCGCGATCGGGAACATCGCCACAAAGCACGGGACCACCAGCTGGACAGCGGGTCGGGTCGATTCCCGCAGCGTCGACGTTATCGACCACACGAACGCACATCCAGCGGGGGACGACGCCAGCGGCAACGTGGACGGTTCAGTCCACTGCTGGCCGACGTGGTCGACCGACGACGACGTCGGTGCAGGCGTGGCACGTAAGCATCGATCCTGTGGCGAGCGTCGATGTCAGCGCCGCGCTCGTGCTTCACGCCAACGTGCGCTGGCCAGACAGTTATTATGCAGCGGGCGCTGATCATCCGGCCTTCACCAGCGCCTGGTCGTGCGCGCCCCTCGACCTGTCCCGCCCGCAGACGACGCTGGGGCCCGCGTCCAACACCCTGTGGCTGAAGGTCGCCCCGAACCGCCTGGCCGTCGGCACCGTGTACAACTTCACCTTCTCGATCTGCATCGCTGGCCCTCCATCGCGGTACGCCTCCTGCTCGCTGGCCTATCGCCTAATTACGCCCGACGCGTTGCCGTTCGGCGGCAACCTATCCGTCACGCCCCTCGTCGCCTACGAGCTGTCCACGTTCACCATCAGGACAGTCGGGTGGCGTTCAACCGGACGCGTCTGCGTTCGTCTCTTCGCCATTGTCGACGCCGCGAACGGTCAGCTCCCGTTGAACGAGGGATCGTGTGCCCCCGCGCCCGCCACCATCGACACGATGCTGCCGCTGGGCCTGCCCGACGACAACCACACCCTGACCGTCCAGGCCATCGCCTACGACGAGCTGACCGGGGTCGGGTCGACCCCGATCACGATCCAGTGTCAGTGCCGTCCACGGCCATCGACGACGACGACGACGCCGGCAGACCTGGTCTCCCTTGTCACGTCCTCGTCAAGAGCGTCCCTGCTGTCCGCTGTCCAGGCCGGCGCCGCGTTCCTGAACGCGTTACCCCCAGCCGTGTCGGATCAGGACGGGCGCGAGCGACGCCAGGCTCGCGCGGACCTCCTCGCCGCCGTCATCGCATCAGCGACGGCGCCGACGAACACAACGACGACGTCATCGTCGCTGACGGCGCAGGCGACCGCCCTGCACGTGGTCCTGAGCGGGCCACCCGACGAGATCTCGCAGGCGGTCGCCGAGACATCGCTTCAGTTCATGGTCGACGTGATGAACGGGACGACGACGACCCCGTCAGCGGCGCGGTTGCCTCGCGCGGGCCGTCTCGTCATCGCCGAGTCGCTCTCCGCCGTCATCGTCGCGTTGGGCGCTCCGACCGCCACGAGCAGCGACGACGTGGTCGTTGCGGTGGGGCTCCTGGGCCAGGCGCAGGTCGCCGATCTGGTCCCCGGTGAGCCGCACGACGCCATCGAGACCGGTCAGTTCCGCAGCGAGGCCTGGAAGGTGGATCGCGCCACCAACCGGGCGACGACGTGTGCCGACCATGCCACCAACGGGTACTGTGTCGGCCTGCCCGACACGCTGCCCGCGATGCAGGACCCGGACGCCAGCGTCGGCGTGCTCACCACGATCTGGACGGTCAGCCCCAGGCCACTGCCGAACGGGGCCGTCTCCCGAACCGTCTCCGTCAACGTGATGATCGGGGGCGACAACGCACGACGTCCCGTGATCAGCAACCTGTCCGACCCGATCCAGATCGGCATCGCGACGACGTCGACGACGCCCAGCTCGTCCGTTCAGCATGCGCTGGTGTGCGTCAGTGCCGGGTCGGGGCACCCGGCGCCATGGACAACGGACGGGTGCCGCCTGGCCGGCAGCGCCATTCAGCAGATCAACGGCACCACGTCGGCCATCTGCGAGTGCACGCACCTGACCGATTTCGCCATCGTCGACGACCAGCGCCGACACGACGCCGACTCGACGACGTCGCTCTACAGGCAGACGGGCACAATCTACCTGTTCTTCGTCTGGGTCTACGCCGGCGAACTCGCCGTCGTGATCGCCGTCGCCCTGGAAGGTCGCCAGGCGATCGTTAAGGAGGCGGCGCGTAAGTCGCTGCGGCTCACGTCGTCGTTGATCGCGACCCTGTGCCTGGTCCGCATCGTGTCTTCGGTCCTGTACGCGTCCGGCCTGTGGGATGTGGCGTCGCACGCCATCTTCATCGTTCTGGCGCTGGCGCCGCCCATCGTCCAGTTCCTGCTGCTGTCGTTCTACATCCTGATGCTGGCGGCGACGGCCAGGAAGATCCGAACCATGTCGACCGCCAAGCTGGGCCTGTTCCAGGGGATGAGGGCCCCGTTCCTGTTCGCGAACGCGACCATGGTCGTCGTCGTTCCATCGCTGCTTGTCGCTGGGCTGCTGCTGCCTGTAGATGTGACGACCGGCGGCGTCCTGGGGCTCTCGCTGGCCGACCTGCTCGTGTCGGCGGCCTCATCGGTCGCCTGCCTGACGTGCTTGGCACTGGGCGTCATGTTCCTGTGGTTCGGTGCCCGACTTCGACAATTGCTGCTGGATGCATCTCGCGACGCACCCGGCAACGTGGCGAGTACTTCGTCGACGTCGCCATACGGCAAGGTGGCCCGGTCGCTGGCCCGAATGTGTACCGCGTTCTGCGTTTGCCTGTGCGTCCAGAGCTGCCTGTGGCTTGTATCCGTCGTCGACTTTGCCTGGTACCTTGAGCACTACAGCGCCCTGCATTCCCTGTACCTGACCTGCGATGCCACCTGCATCGCCCTGGCCGTCCTCTACAACCGGAACACGGTTGCCGTGTCAAGGTCCGCCCGGCTCAACATGGACTCGACTCGGATGAAGCGCGTCTTCTTTGGCCTGGACAACCGCCCCTCAGGAGCAACGTCGAAGCGTGCCCAGACGATGGCAGGGTCGCCTGTGTCAGTCGGCGCTGCGTCAACGCCGTTGCGAACGGTACAGGAGGCTGGAGACGACAATGACGTCGACGTCGGCGCGGTCGATCAGGGACGCGCCATTCAGGTCGCGATGGCTGAGTCCTGGGACCTCATCCGGAATGCAGCAGCTGGACCTCGTCATGCGTTGACCGGTGGCCGGCATGCAAGGTGACCCGCGGATCGTCTCGAGACTTGGGTGTCAATTGCGGCCGGCTGACGATGTCGGAAAACAGGATACAGACCGCGTCTGGTTTGGAAGTGGAGGTCGTACCTCTCCAGGACGTTGTCGTCGTGAAGCCCCATGTTTACAACGATCATGTACTGACCAGCATGTATTGCGCGAGGGCCTTGTCACTACTGACACAGAGTTAGGAGCTTGAGTTCATGGTCGAGTTGGTAGGCCTAGTTCGGTCCAAGCTGCAGGCCAGGCCGGCCTGGAGAGGGGCAACTCTCGACGAGGTCATGACGGAATCGCGGTCGATTGCGGAGACCGTCATCATCGAATGGCGCACGAACGACCTACTGCTGTGCATGACGCCTCAATTGGAGAGTCGCGTCAATGCCTTGGCTGATGCATCCCGGTGCTGATTCGAACACGCTCTAATTGGGTGCGCGACCTCCGCCACGTTGTGCTATAAAACAAAGAATTCACCCTCCAGCTCGCTGGCATGCATGTCAGCTGCCACAGTCGCCTTGTGTGCGACGAGTCACTTTCGCGCCGATATAGCATAGCCACTTGTCACGTCCGCGACCACCTGCGCCACAGTTTGGACGCACGTGTGTCACCCGATCCGGCCCAGTGGCGTACGCTACCGAGAAGGGGGAGGCACCCTACAAGGAGTCAGACCTGCTTCAGGCCTCCAGCTACAACCGAGCTATAACTAAAACAACTGACAACGTCCCATATAATGTAGCTAGCGCACAAGTCTCATAGCGTCTCGGAGCATTGCTGGCAATGCACAGTACTCGGATTTCATGAATGGGCTTCTGCCAATACTGCTGTAATGCATCCCAAAGTCGATTCGGGCTTGTTCTAGCTAGGCATTCTAACCCGATACCTTGCAGCTCGTCGCCATTCCTGTGTTCACCCTCGAAAGAAACTTCTTGCCGCGCATAATTGAACGTCATGACAAGCTCAGGCCTGCGTGTGCAGCAATGTGAGAAAGGCACCCCAGCCCGCCAAGGGTATCGGCTTTCAACGGGACGTGATTCGCTCGGACTTGTCGTCGACTGCACTTTTATCGATCTTCTTTCCCATACCGTGTATGCCGGGATGCCGACAAACGACGTGTTACGGGCCGTTCGTTTAGGTATCTCCACAGTGTAGTCCGGGGTCCTATATTTAGCTCCTCATCACCTACGTCAGCATCAGCATCCTCCAGATATTCACATGCGCCAGAGATTCATGTGTCGAGATATGCGGGGATCGAGAGCACGCGATCACGTGCGCCGCTGGTGGGAGAGCGGGGTACGGGATCGATGGTGGATAAACGGCATTCGTCTATTGTGTCACCCGAGGCTTGACGGAAGACACTATAACAGACGCTCAAGCGAGTCCCCCAACTTTGCTCTGATACGACGTCTTTGGGCTGCCTCAGACCTCCCCGGACAAGTCACGGACATCCGTGGAGAAAGGGCACGAACGCACCCGGGAACTAGTGTGGTGCGCCTCTCGAGCGTGCGAACGAGGGTGCTGTCGCACCACTCGATATCTGTGCGATGGCGGCCGCCAATCGTGGACAGCGGCGGTTGCCATGTTGGGCGCTCTAAAAGTAGTGACACCATGTGACGTCGCGGGGGATCACCTTCGACAGCGACGTCGACAGGCAGTAGTGCTCGAAACTCGTGAATTCAAATGCGGCCGATGTATGATACACACATGGACAGATGGCAAGCGGCGTCGATGTCGTGTTGGTCAGATGACGAGCGCATCGTCGTCAATGCCGCGGGGTCCACCATCGCCGACGAACGGGGCGTCCGGCGCTCCATTCTTCCGATGACGAGCCAATATCCTCACCCGCCGGTCCGTATCGCTGTCTCAGCAACAGCACGATGTCGTGGAAGCCTTTCTCCTCAGCGATACGCAACGCAGTCTGGTGGGCGACGTCTTCTGCCTCGATGTCGATATCGTCAGCCTGCAGCAGCGCCCTGACGACGTCTGCGCGGTTCAAGGAGACGGCCACGTGCAACGGCGTCTGCCCTTGCAGGTCGCGCGCATTGATAACATCAGCGTTTGCCGCGTCGACCAGTATCCGGACGACACGCGTGCGATCCCTCTGACAGGCATAGTGCAGCGGCGTCCACTGGCTACCGTCGCGCGCGTTGACCTCCGTTCCGGGCGCCCACACGAGCAACGCAGCAACGCAGCCGTCGTTCAGATGCCCGTTGTGGGCCGCCCAATGCAGCGGCGTCCATCGGTTCGATTCCACCGGGTTGACGTCGATGCCGAGCGCCTGCAGCAGCACCTCGGTGGCGTTGCAGTGGCCGTTCTTCGCGGCCCAATGCAACGCCGTCTTCCCGTCCCTGTCGGCCGCGTTGACCCGGATCGCCGGGTGCTCCAGAAACAGCTTGATGACGCCCGCGTGCCCATGTCGTGCGGTTCGATGCAACGCCGTGTTCCCGTCCCGGTCGGCCGCGTTGACCAATTCGCGATCGGGCAGGTCGGCGACCCGGGTCCCAGGATGGTTCAGAAGCAGCTCCAGACTGCCAGGGTGCTGTCATCAACGCACGCTCAGATCAAATCGCACTGTGCTGTTACCCGTTAGCTGGCCTGGATTCGGTCGTTCCTGGCCGAAATCGCATTGACGACAATGCCGGGGACGTTCGTCAGCAGTGCGACGACCGCATCTTCGCCTTGCGATATCGCCCAGCCAAGAATGTTGTGCTTGTCGACCGGCCCACGTCGCGCGCTGCTGATCAGCATGGCGTTGCCGTCGTCTGCGTGGACGAGGACAACGTGGGCCCGACCTGCAGTTGAATACCCCCGATCGACCTCAACGTGCGTAAATGCTGTCGACAAAGACATCATGTACGCGCCCCTGCAGTACGTGGCAAGAGAAGGCGATCATTGCCTGACGGAGTTGCTGGTACATGCACGTTATATCGACATCAACGCGAGTGACCATGCCGGTCAAACGGCGCTGCGTCCGCCAGAAGCGCGTTGGCATTGTCAAAATAGCGCGAACAGGTGACCACCTCAAGGGTCGGGTACGTTAATTGTATGCGGCCAGGCAGGCAGCCGGCGCTTGAGCAGCCTATCGATTCGACCTACTACAGTACTACCTTAGCGGTCGTCTTTCACAGTCCGGCGTGATGCTCTGTCCAGCGCGCGTTGTCTCCGGGTCGAGAGGCGCACGCTGCAGTGATCCGCAGTCGACCATTGCCTGATCAGAACAGCGCCAGGAACTGCGGTGCACCTCTCGAAGATGCGACCGATGATGGCAGCCGCCGACCTTGCACAGCGCCGATCGTCTTCTATACCGCGCCCTGATCACCGACGACGTCAGTCGCGACACACCTCGCCGTAGTCGAAACTCGCGAAGTTGAAGGAGGCTGAAGCGCGATACGAAAATGAACTGTATGACATGCGCAGCGGCCAGTATGGGAGCCAAGGGCGTCCACGTTGTATTATTCGTCGGATGATCGGGCGCATCGACGTCAATTCCACGGCGCCCACCATCGTCGAACGGGGCGTCAGACGCTCCCTTCTCCGGATGAGGAGCGAATATCCTGACCCGCCGATTCGTAACGCCGCTCTCTCAGCAACATCGCGATATCGTGTAAGTCAATCTTCTCGGCGATATCCAACGCAGTCAGACCGGCGCGGTCGGTCGCCTCGATATCGATATCGGCAGCCTGCAGCAGCGCCCTGACGACCTCAATACGATCCCAAGAGACGGCCAAGTGCAACGGCGTCCACAAGCGTCGACCGGGCGCGTTGATGACATCAGAGTTTCCGTTGTTGACCAGTATCTGGACGACATGCAGGTGGTTCTGCTGACAGGCATAGTGCAGCGGTGTCCATCGTTTGCTGTCCGGCGCGTTGATCTCCATTCCGGGTGCCCGTACGAGTAACGCAGCGACGCAGCCGTGCCCATTGTGGGCCGCCCAATGCAGCGGCGTCCATCCGTTCGGGTCAATTCGATTGACGGCGATGTTGAGCCGACGTGCTGCTAGCAGCACCTCGGTGGCGTTGCAGTGGCCGTTCATCGCGGCCCAATGCAACGCCGTCTTCCCCTCAACGTTGATCGCGTTGACGTCCATGTTCGTCGAGTACTCCAGAAACAGCTTGAGGACGCGCGCGTGTCCACGTCGTGCGGCCCAGTGCAACGGCGACATCCCGTAGACGTCGTCCGCGTTGACCAGCATGGTTGTCGCGGACCGCAGACGATTCCTTTCCTGGTCGGGCAGATCGCCGAGCCGGATCCACAGATGCTTCAGAAGCAGCTCCAGTACGTCAAGTTGCCACCGCTCGACTGCCAGGTGTAGACTACCGAAGGCATGAACTTCAACGCTGGGGACGTTCATCAGCAGTTCAACGACGGCTTCTTCGCCCTGCGATATCGCCCAGCCAAGGACGTTGTGCTGGTCGACCCACGTCCCGCTGTTGATCAGCATGGCGTTGCCCTCGCCTGCGTAGACGAGGGCAACGTGGACCTGGTTGACGATATCCTTCTGCTGTGGCGTGTGGGCAGCGCGATTCAATGCCGACATGCCAGGGTGGTGGCCGACGGCGGCCCAGAATACGCTCGGGTCGGTCAGAAGGGAACCCATCGAACAGTATTCGTCCCAGGTGCGCTTGGTCGACATGATTGCGGCCTCCAGCGATGGCATGCCCAGGTAATTGACGCCTTCGAGCAGTTTGCACTGATCGAGAAGCCCCATCGTACTGAGTACCTCTCGGGCCCATTGGACAGCCCGCTGGACCTGTGTTGAACGAGACATCAGATACTGTTTCGCCAATGGGCGGTGTCGATCCGTCCACCTACGCCATGCACAGCGGCCGTGTTGACGAATTCCACAACCAACGCAAGCTCGGTGCCCGCGATTCCGGGCAAAGGAATGACGTCGGTGCCGACAAAATCGTTCATAACATTCCTCAGGGTCAACGACTGCTCCACGATGGCAGGGTTGACATCGGGAAAAGCAAGGCCGTCGCGGGAGTACAGATCAACGGCATGGACGACGCTGCTACTGACGACGACGAGGACGGCGATGACCAGCTTCAAGGGCAGCGGCGCTAGCACGATGCCGATACGCTTGGACTGAGCAATGGACATTTGACAAATTATCGCAGGAGACGTGCGCAACCCCAGAGCAATGGCAGAATGGCAGGATACCCGTAGAACTATGGAATTGTAAAAAACAGAGAATGGCTGGTTGAGTGTAAAATACATGTATTTTACACGTAAAAAACATGTTTAAAACAGCAGGGGGCTGCGCCCCCCCCCCGGCTGTACGCGTTCATACCATGGTCGCGGTCCTGACAACGTGACCAGACTCGATGACCTCTTCGTCACCAACGGGGTACAAATGCGTGTCCGAAATCGCCTCGGGAAGTGTGCCTGGCTCGGCAATGCCAACGAACCCTGCGAACTCCAATCGAGTTACCTCTTCGTCATCGGAACCATCGTCTGGCTCTTCGGCGAAGTCAATGTAGTTTCTCACAGGTCGACCCTCCGAACCAAGCGACCCGAGCCAACGTGTGAAGGGGTCATCTCGCGTATCTTTGTACCGGCGATTCAACTGGGCACTATTGAACGCGATCCCAGTTCCTTGCTCGACATTGCATCCCGATAGTCGAGCGCGTAGCCGGGAGTGCACGCGGTTGGCGGATTTGTGATTCCGTTCGCCCCCGGCTGCGCTTGTTG
Organism: Plasmodiophora brassicae; assembly: GCA_039704465.1. Lineage (NCBI taxonomy): Eukaryota > Endomyxa > Phytomyxea > Plasmodiophorida > Plasmodiophoridae > Plasmodiophora > Plasmodiophora brassicae. Next base: position 685,030 of record JASFAU010000017.1, read on the forward strand.
GGTTGAGGTGCAAGCTAGACAAAACCCGTTTCAGGTCAGGGTACCGGCGGTCATCGGCCAAATTCCACAGATGATGCGGTTTGACAAAGAGATCTTCGAAGTCGCCATCGTCATCCCGTCGCACAAGGTACTTGCCAAGCTGGGTTGTCAACTGCCGAGCGAACTCAACATTACCGCGAGCGATGATCCTCAATGCTTGCTTGCATTGTTGTAGCAAAGAATCATCATTGCCAAGATCGAGGAGATGCTCCGAACAAGATTGCTTAATATTGTGAGCGAACCGCGAGAAGAAGGGATCCGTCGCGAATGCAAGCGCATGTGCAGGGCACGCGATCGTCTTGAAGCGCTCGAAAATAAGGTTCTCCATGTTCTTAAGGTCGGCGTCCTGTAAACCGAGCGCGGTTACAGTACCAACAGGCAAAGATCGAAGGTGGTAGGCGATGGCGACGAATGACGCATAAACTGTTGACAATGTTGACTCGTCTCCCTCGAGGAATGCTAAGCAACAGCAAATTGGCTGCAAGAGCATCTTCAACGCTGACACCCCTTCCCAGTACGCCGCACTGTCATACAATCGTCAGAACGGCAAGCATTGTATATGAAAGTTAAACCAACCTTCTAAGACAGACGTCGAGCGTGGCGTCGATCTTCAGATCTTGTACCATGTCTTCGAGTTCGAGCGCCCTCGAAAGCTTGAATAACACGGCTTGGACGCGGGCAAGACGGTCGAGCATGCATAGAATGGAGCCCCAACGAGTTTTCGAGAACAAGATCAGCTTAACCCGCTTCCTGTACTTCAGCAGGCATTGAGCGTCGAAAAATTCAGTTAGTCGGTGGACCGCATTGATGCCTTTGACGATATAGATGGACTCCTTTACAATCTTAGAAATCGTCGGGAACTTCCGCACCAAGTCCATGCAGAAATTATGAAGCGCGTGAGCTGCACATCCGTATGAGAACATGAACTCCTTGTTGTCGACGCACAGACGACGAAGCTTTTTCATTACACTGGGCGAATCGCTCTGGAAGGTCCACATCGGTGGATCCACAAAATGGTCGTCAGAAATCGCAAGTCGGGGAGAATTAGGACGCTCGTCATCAAATGAGCCGGCAGCGACAAAGCCATCAAGAGGCTGGCGAATCATCGCCCGTAGACGTCGCTTCGCATCGACGAGAACGTCCAGAAGATTTTCTGAGCTTTCGCGTAGCAACCCCATAGAGCAGTGTTCGAGAAAGAGAGCATGCGGGCCACAGGCCATTATATTCAACACCTGATATGCCAATATTAGATGAAGGAAGTTGTTTACAGACTCTCAGACATACCTGTTTTCCAACGACGTTTGTTGCTCCATCGATTGTTATGCATACCAGAGGCCATTCGCGAATATGCGAGATCGTCTCACGCATCACGATGTTGTATTCAGCGACAAGCAGTTCACCTCCGATCCTAGAAGCTGTAGGAATAGCCCATGCGGGGCGAAGCCTGTGGAAGAACTCTTTCCAGTACTTGGTTTCAAACGTCGAGAACACCATCGACGATCGGTGCATAGCACGCGAAAACAATTCTTCCAACATATTCTGCTCCTCTGACGGCATGGAATCCAACCACGAACTAATAGATGCAGTGGGACAGGAAGAATGCGACGAATCAAAGGTCCTTCGAGAAGAATGACCGACCGGACGTGCAGGAGTGAGAGTGGTGGCAGCAGATGTAGAGGCAATTGCCGCCTTCTTCCGGCTGACGAGGACGACGTCGCGCATGACGCCGATAGAACCATTTTGACGCGCCTTGCAAGTGTTGAAGTGGTTCCGCATACGGTCAACGTTCTTTACAACTGAGGCGTTGCAATAATTGCAAGCGTGGCGAGGAGTTTTCTGCCCATCAAGTGGAGGAAGCTCCGGGCCGAAATGTTTGAAGGCTTCGTCCTTCTTCGGTCCCATCGCGGGCAGCACGCTATTGATATGAACAATCGACCACAAGACGACGACGACGCGCACGCGCAACAATGGCTCCTGGACGGCGTGTACGGTGTACACGCCGGTGCGCCGGTAGGTGTCTCGCGGATCGGGAAACCCTTACGTTACCTGTATTTTACAGTGTAAAGTTGGTTCCTGAGTAGTGTATTTTACATGTAAAAAACAGGCTTGTAAAAAACACCCCTTTATTACAACAATTCCATACGTAGAACGCACGCCCGCAGCAATGCTCCGCGACGGTCAGCGCTACGGACTGCGCCTTGGACTGCGTCACGGACTCCGCGAAGGAAAGCCAACAGACTGCGCCACGGACTGCGCCACGGACTGCGCTGAGTCCCCTATCGGCGCCGTTCGTATAATATAGCGCTTGCGTACTGATAGAACATGATCGGGCTCGAGCCAGGGCGACGTCGACCCCGGTCTTCGGTTGTGAGCACCCCCACCGGCAGTTTCGTCAGGTACATACACTGATGCGGGTCATTCCACATCTGGTCGGGGTCGGCGTCGAGCCGATCCGCGGTATCCTGGTTGTTCCCGTGTCGATGAGGTACCCGTTTCACGGTACACGTGCGTGATTGTACTATTGCTGGTACGCGCAAAGAGTATATCAGCGAGCGACCGTGAAAGTCAAACCGCGCCTCGTTGATTCGGGGACGTTTTATGCGGGCAACCGGCACCTGAGGAGCATCTCCTCCTGATCTACTACACCGCCCGAGCTGTCATGTTTCACAGGGCGGCATGATGCTCTGTCCAGCGGTGTCTCCGGCTCGAGAAGCGCATGTTGCGCAGTGATCCGCAGTCGGCCGCCGTCCGCCTGATTATCTGTACGACGTTATACGGAACAGCACCGGGAACTAGTGTGGTGCGCCTCTCGAGCGTGCGAACGAGGGTGCTGTCGCACCACTCGATATCTGTGCGATGGCGGCCGCCAATCGTGGACAGCGGCGGTTGCCATGTTGGGCGCTCTAAAAGTAGTGACACCATGTGACGTCGCGGGGGATCACCTTCGACAGCGACGTCGACAGGCAGTAGTGCTCGAAACTCGTGAATTCAAATGCGGCCGATGTATGATACACACATGGACAGATGGCAAGCGGCGTCGATGTCGTGTTGGTCAGATGACGAGCGCATCGTCGTCAATGCCGCGGGGTCCACCATCGTCGAACGGGGAGTCCGGCGCCTCAACCTTCCGATGACGAGCCAATATCCTCACCCGCCTGTCCGTATCGCTGTCTCAGGAACAGCACGATGTCGTGGAAGCCTTTCTCCTCGGCGATACGCAACGCAGTCCGATGGGCGACGTCTTCTGCCTCGATGTCGATATCGTCAGCCTGCAGCAGCGCCCTGACGACCTCTGCGCGGTTCAAGGAGACGGCCACGTGTAACGGTGTCTGCCCTTGCAGGTCGCGCGCATTGATAACATCAGCGTTTGCCGAGTTGACCAGTATCCGGACGACACGCGTGCGATCTCTCTGACAGGCATAGTGCAGTGGCGTCCATTGGCTGCCGTCGCGCGCGTTGACCTCCGTTCCGGGCGCCCGCACGAGCAACGCAGCAACGCAGCCGTCGTTCAGATGCCCGTTGTGGGCCGCCCAATGCAGCGGCGTCAATCGGTTCGATTCCACCGGGTTGATGTCAATGCCGGGCGCCTGCAGCAGCACCTCGGTGGCGTTGCAGTGGCCGTTCTTCGCGGCCCAATGCAACGCCGTCTTCCCGTCCCTGTCTGCCTCGTTGACCCGGATCGCCGGGTGCTCCAGAAACAGCTTGAGGACGCCCGCGTGCCCATGTCGGGCGGCCCGATGCAGCGGCGTGTTCCCGTCCCGGTCGGCCGCGTTGACCGAGGCGCCGGGGTATTGATTCATCGGAAGCAACCGTGCCATGCGCACGTGTCCCGTTCTCGCGATCCAGTGCAGGAGACTCACCAGTTCACGGTCAGACAGATTATCGGCGACCCGGGTCCCAGGATGGTTCAGGAGCAGCTCCAGAATGCCAGGGTACCGCCCACACTCGATTGCCAGAACAACGGGGCGACGGGGCCTTTGATTAGTGTGGCAGACATTGACGTCAATGCCGGGGACGTTCATCAGCAGTTCGACGACCGTTTCTTCGCCCTGCGATATCGCCCAGCCAAGGACGTTGTACTTGTCGACCCACGTCCCGCCGTTGATCAGCATGGCGTTGTCCTCGTCGGCGTGGACGAGGGCAACGTGGACCTGGTTGACGATACGCTTCTGTCGTGGCGTGTCGGCAGCGCGATACAATGCCGACATGCCAGGGTGGTGGCCGACGGCGGCCCAGAATACGCTCGGGTCGGTCAGAAGGGAACCCATCGAACAGTATTCGTCCCAGGTGCGCTTGGTCGACGTCATGATTGCCGCCTCCAGCGATGGCATGTCCAGGTAATGGACGGCTTCGAACAGTTTGCACTGATCGAGAAGCCCCATCGTACTGAGTACCTCTCGGGCCCATTGGACAGCCCGCTGGACCTGTTGTGAACGAGACGTCAGATACTGTTTCTCCAATGGGCGATGTTGACCCGTCCACCTACGCCATGCACAGCGCCCGTGTTGACGAATTCCATAACCAATGCAAGCTCGGTGCCCGCGATTCCGGGCAAAGGAATGACGTCGGTGCCGACAATATCGCTCATAACATTCCTCAGCGTCAACGACTGCTCCACGATGACCACGGTGTTGACATCGCGGAAAATACGACCGTCGCCGGAGCACAGATCAACGGCGTGGATGACGCTGCTACCGACGACGACGACGGCGACGGCCAGCATCAAGGGCAGCGGCGCCAGCACGATGCCGATACGATCGGACTGAGGGATAGACATTTGACAGGGCGTGGTCGCCGCGTAATTAAAACCCGTAATGACACTCTGCGGCCTGGATCGATTGCTGCGGCCTGCGGGCCACGCGCACGCCGCTAGTGCGCGACGTGCCGGATTAATCGTCTGCGTAGTCCGCGGGCAGCGTGCCGCAGGTGCGGCCCCCGACACCCAACGTAGGACCCCGGGGGTACCTCCGGCGTCAACGTCTCGCCGACCTGCTGCTGCATACGCATACGCATTGACATTCAATCGTTTGATATCAATTTGCACGACAGGCGTGCCTGGACGCCTTTCCACACGCCGCCGCAGTAGCGGATCATATGATGATCAACTTCGTCCAAGCGCTCTAGTGGTATCGACGTAGCCGGGCCTGACGCCAATGCACGTGACGCGAAGTGCGCCTAACGCATTCCTGCATGGTCGTGCTCCGTCAAAAACCGTTGACCTGTTGTCGTATGCCCCTGACATCAACGTTAGTGTGGTCGACGACGTGCACACTCCACTGCATTACGAGGTACCTCATGCCTTGAGTGTGTGACGTAATTGCGGGTAAGTGCACGGGATATCGAGGTCAACGCGTTCGAAGAAGCGCGTTCGCGACATAGAAATTCTGCTGCAAGCTCCCGGCCGGGATCAAGGCGGCGCTGGACAGGGCAGAGGACTAGCGCGAACCGGAGATCGCCACGCCGATCCTGGAACGGTATTTGCGGGCAACCGGGACCTAACCAGCCCGATGTCTGAGGAAGGCGTTCAAGCGTCAGGGTCAGCTCCGTCTATGAACGCATGTTTTCGGGTCGCAGCTCGCTTAATAAGCATGCCAAGACGAATGCCGAGCATCGTGTCGTCTGCCCATTCGATGGTTGCGGCAGGACTTATGCGACTTCGGCTTCGATTGTCGGGCCCGACCGATGAGGAGACTGCGTCCATTCTGTCGAAGATGTTGCAGCCAAGTGAAGGTATGTCTCCGTAATCATTCTGTTTAGATATCCTTCGTTGACATTTGTCTGAACAGATGCTAGCTAGTCTCCTTCAACTCCGAGGTATAACGGAGACTGCTTGGAGCCTACAAGTACAATGTGTCTGTCGCTGATCATGGCTGTCGGATTAGAAAGTGGCGAAGCGTCACCAGCAGAAAATGACGAGGTGCGCAATGACCAGTATGAGTGGCAACACGTCGACTTCGATCGTCAGTTGTCCATTATTTGCCTTTTCGGTACCCAACTGATACGGTTGGTTCTTATGCAGCGAATATTGGCGTTGGTCTTCTGCCGCCGGTACCTATACCGATGAGCAATGCTGCAGAATCGTCTCGCAAGTACAACAGCTACGCTGCCGAACTCGTCCGTCGTCAAAGAGAATACAACCGTGCTCGGGGCGGTCAGATCCTCCGATGCGACAGGTGCGAGGCTGTCGGCCTCTCAGTCAATGAAACCCACTTGGTGGGTGTCCATTGGAAATGCCGCTCATACCACCGGATCACATCATCGACGAGGCATGCTGGAGTCAATGATATGGTCGGGGTTCCGTGCCAGATAGCGCAGTTGAAATAAACCTGGCATGCTATGGTGGCAACGTGGCGGAAATTCGTCAACCGTCTGGAACGTGTACTCGACGGTGGATACCTCGCGTGAGTGGATCTTCCAGTATGTCAGAAACGCGGAGGAGATACGACCAGACGAATAAGACCTGTCGGAGAGGGACCATTAACGAGGACCTTCTGGGGTATATCGCATCGGAAATTCGATTTAGAAGTGCTCAGCGACCCCATATCCCAATGATGATTGTCGCAAACGTGATTGCCCAGAGATGCCGAAGTCGCATACGTTCTGCTGCAACCATCGAACGGGCAAACGACACGATGCTCGGCATGCGTCTTGGCATGCTTGTTAAACTAACTGCGACTCACAAACAAGCGTTCGCAGACGGAGCACCCTGACGCTTGGGCGCCTTCTTCACTTGGGCGCCTTCTTCACTTGGGCGCCTTCTTCACTTGGGCGCCTCCCTCAGACATCGGAAACCACAAGACACGAGCCTCGACTCCCCCAACTCGCCCTTCGGGGAACCCCCACTCGCGCAGAGCAAGTTTTGCGCGCAACCCCGTGGGGCGCGGCCCGTGGTGGAATGAGGGATTTTAATCCGCACGCGCGATCGACGATCCCGTGATCGGGGCGACGCGCCCTGGGCTGACACGTTCACGGTGCTGATGGACTCGCGGAAGACGCCCCGGAGGCGGCCGCGGCCGACTTGCTGCTGTCGCTGCTACCTGCCGTGCGCGCGCGAACGCTGCCAGCGCCGGCCAGAACTTTAGTTGGGCATGCGAGGAGTGCGTTCGGTACGCTTCCGTATGCGGCAACTCGATGAATGCCAGGTCAACGGCCGCCTGGTCTGGGATGATATCCTGAGAATCACCGAGGCAATGTCCTTGACATGTCGGCATCGAGTTGCCGCACTAACTCAATAAAGAAGTAGTCGGCTTTCCGGCCTCTCGTCCTGGCATTCATCGAGTTGCCGCATCAGCTCGATGAAGAAGCGTACTGAACGCACTCCTCGCATGCCCAACTAAAGTTCTGGCCGGCGCTGACGGCGTTCATGGCAGGAATGTAACGAACCGTGGCGCACTTCCCGCACCCGGCGGCCGTCATTCTTGTTGAGATTGCATAAACCAGGCATACGGTCCTGTTGTTGTTGTGAGGCTCTCGCCAACTCGGGCCAAAAGAAATCCCCGAGTCCCGTGTTTAGCACACGATTCTTGTTGAGATCGCGTGTGCTAAACATGGGCGGACGCCGTTGACGTCGGTTTGGGCCTTGTTCGTCGCCGCCTGCGCGGGTCGGAATGAACGAGCCGCCCTGGCCAAGAACTCGGTGCATGCCTACGGCAAGCACATCCGTGGGCTCAGGTACTATTGTTGCCTGGTCGGTGATTACGACAGCCTGCTTGTCCTGCAGGACGATGCGCCATCTGATCACTGCCCGTCCATGAGTGCGAAGACTTTATCGAACTTTGTTCGGTTCAAGAGGGGCGTCAAGGGGGCGCCTCATGTCGATGCCTCCGGCGTGCCCGTGCTCGATCGGCGTGGGGAGCCTGTCGTCTGCCAAGGCGGGTGGGACGGTCCTGGCAACATCGAGCAGTTCGAGTCGGCTGTTACGGCAGCGCATGCGGCGCGCGATCAACGCGGAAACTTTGAAGACGCGTGCAAAGATTGCTGGGACGCGTTTCAGGGGGCGCTGTCAATGTTCGTAGACGCGACTCTGGCGTTGACGCATGACGCGTCGCCGCGCGCTGTCTCGGTGCATGATGCCCGCTGCGCGAAGACAAGGGTCAAGTTTGATATCGGTCGCACCGATCGGCTGCCCCGTATGCCCCTCCTCCGCTAGCACTCCGGGGTCGTCATGTCCCTCCAGCTTTGCGCAAGTGTCAGACGCCGTTCTTGAGGAACGGACCAAATCTCCGTTCGCTCCGTTGAGGGGCATACTGGTCATCCGATGGACCATCGGATGGCCCTGCTGGCTGCTGCTGCATTCGCCTGTAGGTGACGTCAACGACCTCGACATGAGGGTCCCACTGCAATTGGGCCGGTCGTCTGTTCGGGCGATGTTTGTCAGGAGGCTCCTGAATATACCCCCATGACGTTTGGAGATCAGCTGCGAGCACATCGCAGCCTTACACGATACAGCCATCTGAGGCCAGATTCTTAAGCATCGTTTGTGGGCCTGTACAGTGAACCAACCCACAGGCGGCACGTGATCATTTGGCATTGCTGCGAAGTCCCCTGTGAACGACGTTTGGGCAGAAGACGAACCAGCGTTGTACTACGGTCATGGTCTTCGCTTGGGGATGCCGCGATCACGACGCCGTGTCGACGGTGCTGATCCGAACGTCAAGTTGCTCATGAACCGTATCGTAAGAGACGTCGTTCGACAGGGAGGCAGAAGCGGGACGGCGCCTTCCAAATCCCAGAAGCGTAAACCGACGAGCGAGAAACGTTTTTCGCGCGGCGTGTCGGAACTCGGAACGTTCAGCTTCTGGAAATGATCAACCTGTGCGTACTATTCTTGCACCTTGCGAAGCCTGCATGCACAGGTTCAACAATGGGATGGGTTTAGAATAGGCAGGTCGGTTCTCAGCTAGAGGAGGCGGTGATAGGAACGACTTGCGCGGCGGCAGCACGCGCCTGAAAGTCGGCGCCGACGGTCGCCATGACGCTTGATGACGTATCCCGTGCCACGACAGGTTGCGGGACGGGCAGTACAGGGGGTGGCGCGAGGGCACCTTCCAGCGGGATGGCGGGATTAGCGATGTCGCGGCAGATCGACTGGTGCTTCTGTCGTTCCGTCACGCGCCGATCGATGTCGATCAGTTCAATGTCGAGCCGGCGCGCACGACGCCTCTGAGCGTGCTCGTGCTTCAGCAGCTCCGCGGTGGCCATCTCCTGCCACCCGACATGCTTGACGCAATCGTTGCGTTCGGCGTCGCAGAACGTCAGATCGCTGACGTCTTCCTGGGTCAGCGACGTCGAGAAGCGCATCCTGGCCAATGCGAACGGGTACCCGCAGACCAGCAGCGGTGCCTTTCTGTCGTCATCGTCTTCTTCGATCCAGGAGTCGTCCAGGTGGTGGTGGTGCCCGTCTTTGATAACGGCGTCCGTCAAGGCCCGCGAGCAGCGAACCTCGGTGCCGGCCTCCAGGCACTCTTCCAGATGAGCGGCGAACGACACCAACGGGATGTCGCCTTTGCAGGCCAGGCACAGCGCCGAGTAGAGCGGCTCGGTGCGTTCGACGATCGAGATGTCGGCCTCGGCTAGGTGCTCGAACCGTCGCATGAGACTCTCGTGCCGAGCGAACTCCAAGCCGCTGTTGACGAGCCCCTGATAGATTCGGATTGTCTGCAGGACCACTTCGCATTCGGTCCGCCGGCGCTTCAGATGCACGATGATGGCACGGTCACGCGCGTCAACGTCATCGCCCGGGATCGCGGAGGAGAATCCAAAGTCGTCATTGGCCGTGTCCGGGTCGAACAGTGTCCGTCCTTCGCCTTCGTCGGACGACAGTTCGACATCGGTGTCGAGCGCCGGTACTTCCGGACCGGACACCAGGTCGTCCGACAGCCGCGACGCGAGCTCCCGTACCGCCGCCATGCGCCGTTTCAGCGTCTCCGGCGACATCAACGACGAGTACGGCTTGCCCCCATGGACAGACATCATCGGCGGCATCGTCAGCACCCCGCGCTTGCGGCGCTTCTTTGGCATCGCCCCCTCCGTTGCACACTTTGGACCTACATGCGGCGTCGCAATTAGGAAATGAAGACGACGCGAAGACGGAAACGGCCGTCTTCTTACATGTGTAGGATTGCATGCGCATGGCCTGCTGCGTCGTGATATTGACGCAATCGGGGTGGAACCACCCGTCACACTGGTCGCATCCGATCATGAATTTGTCGGCCTGGTACGGCTTCAGGCAGACGCAGTACAACTCGTTGCCGTGCACCATGTCGGCCGGGTTCTGCCCATACGCGCCCCGGCTCGTATCGGACGTCTCGCTGGCGTCATCGGCGATGCTCGCAGCGACGCGCGTCAGCGGTCGCCCGCCACGTCTCGGCGGGCGCCCGCGTGGCCGCCCCCGGCCGCGCGTCCCGCGGACCCGGGTCGACGCGGTCTGCACGACCTCCGTCAGCGCCGCCGGACGACGCTCACGCCGCGGTCGCGACGTCGACGACGCCACCGCCGCCGGCACATCCGCCTCCTGTTGCACACTGCCGGATGCCTGCACGTCGACGGCGCCCTCGACGTCGTCGGCGCCCGCCGCTGCCGCCGCCGCCGCCTCCGGCTCTGCCGCACCCGACATCAGCCGATGTGCGATCGACGCACCCAATCTCCAAATGAACTGCAAACGCCGCCGGGTCGCCGTGAACGTTACAGCGACGGCAAAACCGGCGGGAACAACAGCGACGGGTGTTTTTCTGCGTCTTTTTTTGGAGTGTTGCGAAAAAAGTTCGTACGAACTTACGAACTTCGGTACAAAAAAATGACCTTTACGAACTTCGGTACAAAAAAATGACCTTTACGAACTTCGGTACAAAAAAAATGACCTTTACGAACTTCGGCATAAAAAATATACCTTAATGAACTTCGGTGTATAAAACCTTGGCGAACACTGACGTACTTAAGGTATGTAGTTTGACGGGCTTCGGGAGGGTGCCTACAATGAACCACATGCAATCGTACCGTCAATGCCAGCGACGGAATTGTGCCCGTCTCGGCGCAGACAGATAACGGACGGATTCGTTCGGCGAAAAGAACAGCTTTGAAAGATTAACCGCGTAGCGCAAACGTATTCACAGCACTATAAGGTCTGTATTGAACAGGCCGAAACCGCAGGAAACATCCGACAAGACACGATCACTTACGTTCGTTCAACACGCTGTTTCTTGTTCGCCATTAACGGCGCGCTGGCGGGATCGAAGGGAGGACAGGGGGTTCGTGTTTCGCGCCGATCGCGCTCCTCATGCCTGGACAGTCATAGGTCCATCAACTGTCACCCACAATGTCATTCCGAGGTACCCAGTCCCGGCCAGCTGGGTGCGCAAAATATCGTCTGCTTCCAGCAATGTCGTCAGCTCTACCTTCTGAGCAGCTGTCAGTCCCGTCGTCAGGCATTCGTCCGCCAAATGGTACGACAGCTGCTTATTCCATTGACGCAGCTCGTTTCGGGTTACAATAACCAACCGGCGCTGGTCCCGCTCTATGGCGTTCCCGCAGGTTTGGCAAAGCGGCTTTGGGCCTCTGACCGAAACCTGTTGAACAGACATCCCCAGCGGATAACGTTTGCGCCTCTGTTGACCACGTTGCTCGCTTCTCTGATCGCTGGTCCCAGGTGACCGCCCCTGATCAGACATGGTGGGGAAAACTGACGGCAACGTTTCCGAAGGTGTAGGCGGATCATTTCGAGTACTGTCGGGGGGCACAACGCGGGTAGCAGGACGGGGGGTTTGCTCTGAACTCGTATCCGCATTTCGAGCCGGTCGATCAGTCTTAAGATACCATAAGCGCCCGAGCACGTGTCCATTCAGCGTTGTACTATCCGCCTTGCGCACACAGGGACTCATCATGCCGTCGTAATACACAAATTCCCCTCTCAGGAGGACGAGCGATGCGAAGTGGTTTCGGCGACAATTGCGCACGACCATGGCGGCAAGGTCATATTGCCATGCTCCGAAGGTCAGTGTCACCGGTTGTGGAGTATTCCACGCGGCGCTGCGTTGTGGTAAGTCGGAGTGAAGAATAATTTCTACCAGTGGCGGATAGTGCTGGATGACGTAAGATTGCAGCGACAAAGACCCTGAGCAGGCAGCAGCGTGAGATTCCTGCGGATCGACACAGGTCATGTCGATTGCGCTGCATGTCAGGAACCCATTTTGGGAATCGAAATCCCTGCCGAGGTATGCATCAACCATCGCCTGGGTTACAGCCGAAGAGCTCAGCTGCATGATGTTCCGAGAATCAAAGTCCAGTAGAGCGCACTCCCGAGTCCTTAGTGTAACTCGGTTGTGGCACGAAGAATTCGAACACAGTAGCCGATCCGCGATAACCATCCTGAACAAGTCTGGAACAACATTGGAGAAATTGTCTCCAAAGTTGTTCCACATGTCGTGGTGGCCGGTTGACGGATAGCCTAGGCACCGCGTTGCCCACAGGAATCGGGCTTCCTCATGAGAGCCTTGCCCAATAAGTGTAACTGCTTCCAGCAATTGGGGGTGGCTTGCAGGTATATGTAGACCCCAGTATTTCTATGAAAATATCGGTATCCATCGACGGTCAGCGAGGCGCAGTCGCAGCACGAGTGAAAACCTACATGTAAGATGAACACCGTCATTAGGCCTGTGTCCACCGCGCAGGTGTTGACTGCGTCAAAGGCTCTGGACATGAAACATCAACTGCTGTTCGCTTCTGTCTTAACTGCCAACTGCTTACCCGTAACGGAATCCCCAAGGAAGACTGTGTCGTGACAACGCGTCATGATGCACAGGAGGCGGATCATCCAATGCCTCAACAGGCGACATGACCTTTTCTGCTGGAGGAGAACGAGGGCCTTTAGGCACTATCGTCGACAGCAGCAGATCTGCACCTTCGTCGCGCCTAGACGGAATCGGACTTGATGGCGGCACAGTCTGATCGGGTTGATACCAAACGCGGCACACTTTGGAGTGGCGGAACTTCTCCTTTTCGGGCCGCGTCTTAAGCCACACTAGTTTTGTTTTCGACATACCATCATAGAACAAGCAGGCACCCCCAATGTAGATAATGGACGTGAAATGTCCCCCCGAACCGAATATGACTGCTGCTAACCGGAATGTCGTGCCGTTCAACGTGATGGTACAGGATGGCTTAGCTATGCAAGCGCGAGGCACGTACTCGAATTCAAGTATCAAAGGTGGCCCACTCACGAACTTCCAGCGGGAGAGCGTGCGCACCCCCGAACACATGTATGCGCCCCCTTGGTTATCGTCCAGCACGCGAAATGCAGTTTAGTTTAGTTTAGTTTAGTTTAGTTTAGTTTATTTGTGTTTCGCGCTTTTCAGGCAGGCGCCTCGGTCTCGGGTCCGAGGACCGTAGGATCGCTTCCAGAACGGCAGCTTCTCCCGGCCTGGCAGTGCCGGCCTGTCACCTTTGTGCTGGGATCTCGCAGGTTGGCGACTCCGGGGCGAGTCTGAGGGCTCAATGAGCAACCCATAGGTTCGTAGACTTTGATCTTCCTCACTGTGGTTGATCTGGCTACACTACTGACGACATCCACCCCCACGTGGGAGGTGGTCACCTGTTTTACAGGCGCCCCTTCGCCTTCCAACCTGCTCAAGTGATCCCCTAAGAAAACTCCTAAACGACACTTACTGGGCTGTCGGGCACCCATAACATTTAGGCCCTGTGGCCTTGGCGGGGCAGGGTAACCTGCACCGCGAGATCGCGTTGGTAGCATATCAGCACGGATTTGTTCTTCGTTCTGGGTGGTGTTGGTGGTCTTGGCGTGTTTGTTAGATGTATAGGCACTTTTTGTCCTTTGCCGACTTGAGAATGTTAGTCATCTCGTCTTCATGTTTCCAGAGGGCTTCTGTGAAGGAGTTTTTCCATAGTCTCGCGTATGCGTCGCGTTCTTGTTGTAGTTTGTGATGCAATGCGGTGCAGTGCAAGATCTGATGCTCGATGGTTTCGGTTGCGTTCCCGCAGTGCCGGCATTGAGATGACTCTCCGGCCAAGTCTTGGCTAATGTTATAGAGGTGCTGCCGTGCGCCGCAGTGTCCCGAGCGGGCGCGATTCAGCAGGGGGTGAGTATGGATTTTTCTGCTGTCGTATGCTATGTTTTTTGCGTCGTCTCGATATCGTTGTCGGTTGGGATAGTCTTCCCATTTGCTTTCTTTGATGTTGTTCTTTAGATGATCTTCTAATCGGTCGGCTGCCATGCGTCTCAAATGGAGTTTGTAGGAGGATATGAATGGGGAGTGTTCAACTCCGCATAGACCTTTCTTGGCCGCCCGTTTGGCCAGTTTGTCGATTTCTTCGCTGTGCCCTATTTCCAGGAATTTCCTTCTGCGGGGGGTGGCGGAGTCCGAGTCTGAGTCATCGTCGCTGCTGCAATCAGCGTCGTTGGACTCTCTGGGCTCTATTTGGATGGGGTGGGTTTTGTCTACGTAGGCGGGTACTGTATGCTCACTGCTACTGTCCGTGTCGGTGTGGTCGTAGTTGGTAGGAGAGGGCGGTGTCTGGTATTGGATTTCTTTCAGTGTAAGACACGGGGGTTGCGAGTTGGGACAGTCATTCATCTTTTCACCGTCTGCTTCCGATAGGTCCTTGCGGTTTTTTACAGGTGGTTCTCGGTTGTGGTTTTGTTTCCGCACTGGGCTCAGGTCTTGTGTGTTTCCGCAGTCGCTTTGTGTTTCGGTGTCGTCCTGGATTTCGCTTTCCAGCGTGCTGCTCGGAGCTGCCGCGTCCTTCGGTAATGGGACGTGGCTAGGGATGAAGTGTACGTGTACCTCATTGTTGTTCGCTACCACTTGAGCCAGTTTATCTGCGCAGGCTGCCACCTCGTCATGAACCCTTTTAGGTCTTGTTGGGAGGGCCTGTAGTTGTCTGATCCACGATAAAGAGTCCGAAAATATGTGTACTTTGGTGTCTTTGACATCTTGTTCGGCAGCTGTGTCCAGGCCACATCCTAGTGCAATGAGTTCTGTCTCGTAACTGGATTGTACTATGATGGAGCTAAGTGCAGTTTCCTTACTTCCTCTGTAGGAGGGTCGGTCCTGTTATCAATATACAGGAGGCTGCCCCTGCATTTTCTCCCGGTGTAAGGCTTCCGTCAGTCCATATTTCTACTGGTGCTTCTTGCGGTAGTAGTTCCCCTGCAAGGTGTTTTTCTATAGCCTCTGCTCTAGAACTTGTGTGGAATTGGACTTGGTAGAGGTTTTCTAGTATCTGCTCGTCTATTTTTACTTTCGGGTGGACGTCCGTGTACGCTCTGGGCATGTTTTCAGAGAGGGTCTTTTCCACTATTCCGAGGGGGGTCCAGCCATCGCCCTCCCCATCCCATGTGTCGTACTCTTGTCCTAATAGGGTGTCGTTAGCAATCGCCGATAGTACCGCCGTTGTTGTACTTGTGCATATGGCATCTCGTAGTAATGGAAATCCTGTCATTGCGTGCAGCAGAGGTGTTGGCGTAGAGCAGAACGCACCAGCATATGCTCTCATGTACTCATTGTATGCAATTTCTAACGGTCGAAGTACGCTTTTCATTTCTTTTCCAGTCTCCGCTCCTAGTATCGGCAGGTAGTAGTTTAGTTTCCCCCCAATGAATCCTTTGCATATTTGATGGTATGTCTTGGTGGGAAAATTGTATTTTAGGAGTGACCTGACTGCTCTGCACCTTTGCCTGATATTGGCTGCTATGCCTGTGAGGTCGATCATCATCATCCCGCTTCTGTCTTCCTCATTTGCGCGCAACGTGATTCCCAGGTACTTAACTTCTGGGGCCGTCGTAATTCTGGTTTTGTTCGTCTTTAGGCAGTCATCTGGGTTATACTCATTGAAAAGTATCACCGTTTTGTCCCAGTTGATTTTGATGTGGTTGTCTTCACACCATTTCATTAAGGCTGCGTTCTTCCGACGCAAGATGCGTTTCACCTGTTTCTTTGTTTGTCCGGTTGCCCAAGTGGCGATGTCATCAACGTAGATGTTGCTAGTGTCTTCTTCAAGGGGAGCATCATACACGTATATTGCCCATAGGAGTACACTCAGACTTGACCCTTGTGGGATCCCGCTCGTTTGCTTTCGTTGCCTGGACGTGGTTCCGCGGTGTGATACTTCAAATTTCCTGTTTGAGAGCCATTCGTCGATTATTAGTATTAGGTAGGGGTCAATTTGCATCCTTCGCATCTTTTCGATTAGCTTAACATGTTTCACTCTGTCGAATGCTTTTGTGAAGTCATAGAATATGGTTGCGAACTGTTTGTCTTTAGCTGCCGCGCACCCCGCATGGTGAAGTAGGCGTATCAGCGCCTGGGACGTGTTGTGGGCCTCCCTACCCCCTGTCTGGTTTGGTGGTAGGTGTTTTTCGGCTTGGTGGCGTAATCGGGTTTCAATTATCGATTCGACTAGTTTGGCTAAGTTCGACAGGAGGGCTATCGGTCGGAATTCGCCTGGCTTTGCCTTCGGTAGGGGCCGAACTTTGGCGATTTTTAAGTCGTCTGGGAATTTTCCATCTTTGACGATGTCGTTGTTGATGGCTGCCAGGATATATTCCGCTGTTGTTTCATCTTCGCATGCTCTTTTGAGGAGCACGTTTGTGATGCCGTCTACTCCTCCGGCGGAACGAATTTTGGCTCGCTTCAGGGCTTTTTCAAGTTCTCTTCGAGTGATAGGTGTTGGCCTATTGCTTTCTTTCTCTGTTTGGAGAGCCTTAATTAATGCGTCGTGTTCCATCCTTTCTTTCTCTGTCGTTTCAAGGTCGTTATCGTCGTAGATGCTGGCAAATTTTGTTGCTATTTCTTCAGCCTCCTCGCCGGCTCTTTTGGATTTGATTGTTCGTGGCGTTCGTTTGCTGTTAAGTTCAGGGTTGATCTCTCTTATTAGCTTCCATGTCGTGGCGCCTGTGGAGTCAGCAACCGCTGTCTCTGCCAGTTCAGTGTATCGTTGTACCTTGGCTGTTGTTTTGTATTCTCTTAATACTTCAATGCTTTCATTACGGAGCGTTGTTTTCAGGGCCTCCATGTAGGCCTCAGGTTTTTGGTCTCGTCGCGCTTTTTGGAATGCTTCTTTCGCCTGTTCTTTCCTACGACAGGCGTCTCGGAGGGCTGTAGTCCAGAATCTGTGGTTTTCTCTGGGTGTTTCTTTATAAGCAATGCTATTTCTGATTATGCTGCTTAGTTTGCTCAGGCTCGCTTCGGCGATGTTTTCGTATTCAAGCCATAAGGTGATGTTCTCGGTCGTAAGGTTGATGTCAACTGTCGATTTGTGGTCATTTTCATCGAAAAGTGATTCGGGTTCGGTGATTGTTAGTGCAGTTTCCATAATCGTGATTTTGTGGTCGCTATCCAAGTCGGGACCTAGCCTCCATGCAAGGATGTTTTCGCGCGCGTCACTATTGCACATGGCAATGTCAAGCACGCTCCCTTTTTCCTCGTTAGCGGGGTCGTATCTGGTGGGCTGCGTGATATCGTTCAGGACTTCGAACTCAATCAGGATTGGGTCTAGGTAGGGTCTTCGTGCTGTAACCGAGGCATCTAGTCGGCGGTCTCGTGTGTTGAGGTCACCTGTGATGATTGTAGGTCTGTTTTCACTTGTGACAAACCGCTCTATTTCGTTCCAGTATGCTTTGCGTGTTCGCTGCTTAACATCAGGGGGGATGTAGGGGTGAATGAGTAGCGTTTCGTCATTGATTAGGACCATTTGAGTTGTGATCCTTTTGTTTTCAAATTGCTGTAATTGCTCCGCTTTGATTCGTTTTGCGTTTATGTTCTTTGTCCAGAATATTCCCGACTCAGTATTCAGGTCCGAGTAGTCGTAGTTGGGGAAGTGAGCAATTTTCCTTCTAGAGCCTAGTTCAGATATACATAGTATGTGGATTTTGTTCAGTTTCGCGAATTCTGCCAGTCGTTCAGCTTTGAGTTTAGTCAGTGTTCGGGCGTTCCACTGTCCGACGTTTAGTCGGTTCTGGTCGACAGCGTCTTGTGAATTTGATTCTTGTAGGTTGAGGTCGTTCAGCTCTGCATTAGTTTGGATGTACTGCAGTATCGAGGTCTGTCTAGCGTTATGTTTGTTCCTGGTTCCGTTGCCTGGTGGGGGGATTCTGTATATT
The DNA here is from genome assembly GCA_039704465.1 of Plasmodiophora brassicae. Lineage (NCBI taxonomy): Eukaryota > Endomyxa > Phytomyxea > Plasmodiophorida > Plasmodiophoridae > Plasmodiophora > Plasmodiophora brassicae. Next base: position 703,181 of record JASFAU010000017.1, read on the forward strand.
GCGTCACGCGCTTCTTCTAACCTCTTGTTAAGGGGTGGGAACTCATCCAGTGCTCGGGTGGGGTTCCAGGTGCCATGCGGGCTGCAGCTTGGTTGGGTTTTATTGCGTGAGTGGAGCCTTCGGATGGTGACGTCTTCAGAACTCATTGATTGTCTTGGATCGGTGGGGGCATCTGGTGTAGAAGTGCGTGTTAGCTGAGCAGGTGACGCAGAAGGTGAGCTTGCTCTGCTTTTCGGTCTCCGTGAGCGGGCACTTTTTCGTGGCATGGGGCGCGGAGCATCCGTATCCACAGCGTAGTTTCTCGCAGGCTGGGTCCCGGCATTCGATGGACTTGCATGTGCGACATACGATGCTAGTGTTCGAGCGGCATTGTTTGATTCGCCACTGCATCTTTCCCGCTCGGATTTTCTTGGCCTTGGCCACTGTATCCGCTTCCTCCTTAGTCGCGAAGCTGGCAATTGCATGGTTTCCGGAGTTCGTCTGTGCGATGTTGTAGGGCACCGGCTGTCCTGGGTAGCCGATCGACAATATGTCATCGATATCGTGGACCGAGCAGTTGTAAATGATAATCTGTCTGTGGTGTGATTGGCCCGGGCGGCATTCGGCGCCGATCGCCTGAGCCGCTCCTTGTATAGCCCGATATTGGCCTGCACCATGGGGGGGTCAGAGGTGTGTAAATGTGTCGAGGTGTGCTGGGTATGTGTTGAGTTTTTACCCTTTTTTAACCCGTGTAGTAGGAATTCGTTCGGGCGCTTGCCCTTGCTGATGTTCGATGTGAGGTTGAAGTGCTGCAGCCCAGGGAGCCGCTGGTGGAGCATAGCTATCAGGCCTTTGGCGCTCGTCGGGGTGTGCGGGATGACTGCAGCCGTGTCATGGTAGTCATCTTCATCTGTGCTCGTTGGAGGTGTGCTCCAAATGCGCTCAAGGGTGGCAACGTCGGTTCCAGCTTTAGCGGCTTTCCACTTCGGCCTGGCTACATTTCGCTCGTTAGGCATAGGCAGCGGTTCGTTCGTCCTAGAGCGCTTTGTGGCTAAGCGGTGTTCAGCGTGTTCGGTGTCGAGAATTTCCATTCTGTCACCAGTGCGGGGGTCGTGGTCCATCGTCCGGCCAAGGTATGCGCCTCCTGCTGTCAGTGTAGGGGTTGGAGGGTGCGCCTCGGACTCCGCAGCGGGCTCACCTAGCGGAGGGCTGTGTGCTGTTAGGGCATTGTCATATATGGCGCAGGGGTGCTCTGTGTTTTGGTAATTTTTATGATGACTTCGCTGTTTACCTTTTCTCATGGGTGCTTCAGTGTGAGTATTTATGGCGTTTTGTTGAGTGCGATGAGGGGAGGTAGAGGTAGGGCCGTATGTAGTGCTCAGGGTGCAGTTTGGAGTATTGGAGTACGGTATTGAGGTTTTCGTAGTTTTGGTTGTTTGTGTGTTGTTTGTCCTTCCAGCAGGGTAGGCGCCACAGACGCTTTCCCTAACCTGACGACCACGGGAAGTCAGGTGAAGCCTCGGGTTACTACCCTTGGCTGGGCCCTTCCGGTCACCGACCGTCCGGGTTCCCCTCCAGCCACAGACTGTCGGGGTGACAGATCGGGCACGGCCCAATCCGTGTGGTGCGGCCGGGTCATGGACCCGGCGTGCGACGAGCAACCCGGTTTCCCACACCAGGAAGGAGCGACGGGGGGCTTCCACTACTGTTTCAGCACCCCATGGGTCACGGGCCCGGCGCCGCGCTACCTCGCCGCAGCACCCTTGTCGTTCTCGCTCGACCTCGCCACACCGCGTTCCGCTCGACGTCATCATCGCCACGGCATTTGCGCACTGACACGCGAAATGCACTATCAGGCTTCGACAGTCTAAATGCTTCGTCCACACTCTGCGTGCAGCGCGTGACCCTGTCGCCAATCAATGAATCCACCATAGATTGTTGAACAGTCATGGAAGAATCGTCGACGTCAAGGTCCCCTGGAATTACTTCGAAACCTGGTCGGCGCATCTCAACGCGATTCGATCGCTCTGGACAGTGCTCGGATGTGCAGTCAGACTTTTGCACAACGGTAAAAAAGAAAAAATTCGGGACGAAGCGATGCACAATATCTTCCACAGTGCCAAACAGGTCCACAATATTGGACTTCGGTATCGTCGGCACGTGATTGCCTGCGAGCCACAGCAGACGCGCCTCATTATACCTCTCCTGTGAAATAAGATCCATGACCTGACCGAGCACAGGACTGTCGTTGTCACCTGACGGCAACCGAAGCCTCCCGTACTCGAAGAGCAGGTAGAGAGTCATGAGGCCCGTGTCCATCGGGCACGTATTGGTAAACCGGACACCGTTCGAGGTGAACCCCCATGGGATACCGAATGTTTTCCAATCCACTAATGATCCAAGTTTGGGTATGGTATTCGTGCTCCCAGGTGGGCGCCCTCGTAGTTTCTTGATGGCGTTGACCGATGCAGATCGATGAACCGATTCCTTTTGACGTTCGCTCCGCTTTCGAAGAAGGTCTTTCGTTGTATCCGGGGGCCTGCCATCAGACCGAGTCTTCTTTGTAGATCTAGATCTACTAGGATTGTACCGCTCCTGAATGCCAAGACAAGCATTGGTGTATGCCTGCGCGATTTGTTTGACGAACAAGTATATGGGGGGAATGACGGTGACGATGGATTGTTTTCCGTTGCAGCAGCGTTTTAGACTGCCGCCAACGCTTTCCTGCGCGTTCGTGTTATTTGGCAACAGCGAGATGTCCCCTGTTGCCAGAGCCGGAAAGATGTGTCGACCTCTCAGCTCGTGGAGATGCCAATCGAGCCATCGCCGTGCTTTCGGAAATCGCTGATACAGAAACTGTAGCCGGTTCGCGAAATCAATCGGGTCGACTACAATCGTGAGCGACAAAACTGTTTCGTAAAATAATGCCTTGTCATCAGGGTGGATGACACCAGCGTTTCGAGATACACGGCTTAGGGTCCGCTTAAAATGCACGTCGCAATAGCGGTAGAAATGATCGAGCGCCAGAACGGCATTATCATCCAAATGACAGTGCGCCCTGAGAGCTGCCTCAAACCCAGCACGTTCGGCGTCTGAAAAGTCGCTGGTGTTGCCCGGGAATTGGTGTTCCCATGCGTCCACATCTACCGGCATTTCCATTGTGCTGAAGAGAGTCAGGAAGTGCCGGCGGTAATGTGCAGCACTCTTGCCAGTCAGGATCGATATCAATAACGGGACGTGACGCGAAAGCATTGGACAGTATGCAGTCGTCATCGTTACGTTTGCGTCAGGAAGTATGGGATCGACAAGGATGCCTTCGATGGAATCGGACTGCATCGGAGATTCGCAAGCCCTTGCCCTCTCCTGCATGAACGCTGTCTGCAGACAAAGCGCATCGGAACCGATACATACGAACAACTTTTCACCGATTTCCTTTTCAAACGCTAGTACTTCAGACAAGGATGAAGTGGGCGGCTTAATGAGTTTGGTCTTGATGTACCTGAGGCGGTCAATGTTCGCCAGGCTGTGATGAATCTCACCTGATGCTGGTCGAGTCATTGTACCCATCTGTAGCTGCTTGGGAGTGAGTTCGGGCGCCGTATGAATGATATGAGCGAGTTCATCCATTGCTTGGGCACTTGGTCGTATGGCTTCCGGTTTGCGATGACGATGGTATCCCTGATGAATGAACGTAATGATATGGGGGTTGTCGCTAGTTTTCTCGATGATTAAAATTGCCCGACATGCAATATGAGAAACTGGACGATTGTGCACAGAGCATGCCGCAGGACAAGGCGCAGGACGACAGTGTTTTGAGCGCCGCTTGGGCAGTTGGGGACGAACGGTGAACCCGCATCCGTCCACTGGGCAGACAAACACCCCCAGACATGACTTCTTCACTCGTACAGAGGAGGTACTGAACCGCGCCATGGACCAAGATGTGTTCAGGTATGAAACCTTCGATTCGTCAGTGGGTACAGATATGGTGTACGAAATGTTTCCATCCGGCCACTCTGGATTGATCTCGGCTGGCGTAGCAACCTCGTGCACGGGATGCTGTCGCAGATGATGGGTTCGCCCAGCAGGAAGGGGCAAGTGGGGGTCTCGCGAATCCTGCTCGGCCGCTGAAGTATGGACGTCGTCGTTCGCGCTGGTACCCCGCAATGTATGTAGAGGAACGGCCAAGTGCCGGTCCCGCGAGTCGTGTTCGGGCGCCAAAGTATGGCCGTCGTCAGCTGGCGTCAAATCACGATCGTGTGTCCTGGCAGTACCGTTATGCCGCTCAGCTACACCAGCCACTGCACGTCGCGAGTCTGACAGCAAGTGGCTTCGCAGAAAAGAATCCACCCGAGCGTTCCACTCACCGTTGACGTCATTTGCCAAGAGCAGATCCAAAGCCAGACGGCATACAAGAAACTTCGTAAATTCGTCTGTCTTCGACGCCATCAGCCCTTGCTGCCGACAGGCACGCCTGCAAGAATAGATCGAGACCAGCTCCTTAGTACGGTGGGACGATTCCATGCATAGAGAAGCTGGGTTAAGAACTCTGTATGCTCAATCTCCTGTAGATTACATGATTTTTGTTAGCCTGCGTAGAAGCAGTGTTCGCTTGTACATGCCGTTGTAAACTCAACTGTTTTACACCGAAGTTCGTAAAGGTCTATTTTTTATGCCAAAGTTCGTAAAGGTCATTTTTTTTGTACCGAAGTTCGTAAAGGTCATTTTTTTGTACCGAAGTTCGTAAAGGTCATTTTTTTTGTACCGAAGTTCGTAAGTTCGTACGAACTTTTTTCCAAAAAACCCTTTTTTTGTGGTTGCGTTGATGTTTTTGTGCGGTCGCGGCTGCCTATGGACATGTTAAGATCGCTGGATCGGCAACCAGAGCCTTTGGCCAAAAATGCTATTTTAGAATCGTGTGGGTACTGAAACTTTACAAAACCAGATTCATGTTATCGATAATCGCCGCACGAGCAAGCGCCGTTCCTGAAGTAATGGTGGCGGCCGGGTTCACGGATGAAGACGGCGCAACCGGTGACCGACGTGACGATCTTGATCGCCTTGTGGCAGTCGGTGCAGATGCGGCAGGTGCTGGACGCACGGATGTCTAAATGGGACTGCTGCAGCGCGTACACGACGGCAATCATCGCGCTGTGCACGCGTCGCCGGGGACGTTCGCCCGTATCCGGGTCGTACCCGAGGCGCACTAAATCCACCATAAGTCGCATGTACGCCTCGCTGAGGCCGTCTTCACGTAAACGCGCATCATCCGCGCCGAAACGCATCACAGCCTGATCCGGCAGCATCAGCGTTGTCTCATCAGCGGGGAACGCAATCCCCATAGCCTGCATATCGGACCGCACCCTTGTAGCGTCAGCGAACCGTCTCGTACGCGCGTACAGGTCGAGAATCAGGTGGCATGCTTCCAGGAGCTGGCCGTCGTCGCTTCCTGCAGCGCCTTCGGAATGCAAAGCGCGAATCCGCTCGTATGCTCGTTCGCCACGTACCGCATCGTTATGATGAGAGCAGGCGCGAAGAAGGGCAACCCATAAACGGACGCTGCTCGGCCTGTTCCTCGCAAGGCGCTCCGCGACGTCCAGCCTTCCAGCTCGCCCATGCAGGTCCAGTAGGCACAACTCATGAGCAGCGTTGATGGGGACCTGCCAGACCTGTGCGAATTCGCCTAAAAGGGCATTGGCGCGGCCCAGGTCCCTGCACGCGCGCAAGACCGCCGTCAGCGTCACATGGTCAGGCCGGGCTCCCGCCTGCTTCATGCGTCCGAATAGCGCCAGCGCAGTCGGTCCCTGACCAGCACGGGCGAACGCGTCAATGGCCAGGGTCCACGTGACGACATCGGGGCGGAACCCGGATCGGAACGCGACCTGCCCCACGTCGTCCATCATGCCGCACGCGGCGTACGCCGACACGAACGCGTTGCCGACGACAACATCATCGCGCAGATGACGACTATCGCCCGCGCAACGCTTCAGTTCGTTGAGGGCGCAGAGGTCGGAGCATCGCCCACAGGCGGCCACCAACGACGCGAACGCGGCAGGCGTCGCGCGAAACGGATGCTTACGAAACAGGCACATCGCTTCGCGAACACGATCCAACTTTGAGTACGAAACCAGGACGTCCGAAACAACAGCGCCGTCGTCGTCATCGTCACAGCCACGCCCAGCTGACGCTGACACTCGATCACTGAACGTGTCGACGGCACTGCTGTACACGCCCTGACGCGTGTAAGTAGCAATCATAGCCTTACAGGCGGCGGTCAGGCCAGAATGCGACGAGCACTGGAGCGAGGCGAACACCCGCTCGGCAGCGGGGACGTTACCGCATCGCCCATACGCGGATACGAACGCAGCGACGACGGCGACGTCGCCGATCAAGGACGATCCGTCGCCGCTGGCGTACTGCTCGAGGGCCTGGACGACCTGGGGCAGGAGGCAGGAGCCATACGCTGCCACAAATGCGCTGAAGACGGGTGGTTCGTCGAACAGACCGGCACGGCGTGCATGGCACTCCAGGTCCTCGACGGCCGACAGCTTCCTCCAGCGTCCGAACGCGCGAGCGAACGCTGCAACGACAATGGGGACGCGTAGCAGATCGGGACGACGATGTCTGCCAGTCGCGTAATCGTACAATGTCTGAACGACGGCAGCGTCGTCGGTAGTGCAACAAGAAACCAGCAAGGAGAGCACTGGGCTATCGACGGGGACGTCGCGTTGCACCATGGTCTCGAACACCGCCATGGCCTGTCGAGTGCGACGTGCTCGGGCCAGGGCCGATAGGACCATCGTGTAGATCGGCAACGACGGCGCCAGCCCGGCATCGTCCATGACCCGTACCGTTTCCGACACGCGATCCAGCCGGCCGCCGGCCAGCAGCGCCTTGAACAAGTTGGCGAACACGGCGTGGCCGGGTGGCGGGACGTCGACGGCGTTGTCCCGGCGAACGATCACAACGTCGAGAAGGCGATCGGCGACGTCGCTGGCCGATGACGATGATTCGGCGCAGACAGCGGCGAGCAGCGACAGCATTTGTTCGGAGAGGACCCGATGCTTGATGGCGTCATCGACAAGGAACAGGGCGGCATCGGGTTGCCGGGCGACCCGGCAGAGGTTCGCGACGCCAAAGATGACGTTGTGCGAACGAGGCCCGCATTGCCGGTACAGGTGAAGCGCCGGGCGCACCAGGGGCGGGGTCGCCACCTGGCAAGCGCCTAGGAACGTGCAGAACAGCGTGTCATCGTAGGATGTCATCCCGGCGGACACGGCCGCCTGCATGACATCCGGCGCCTTGCCCGGGCACGCGCGCCTGCACAGCGACATCATGACCTGGAACAGGCGCGCATCGGCGAACAGCGTCGTGTCGATGACGCGACGAAAGACGACCCAGGCTCGGTCCGCATCCGTCTCCTCCTTCAAGATGCGGACGGCGACCGGCACCGACGGCACCCGGAGGAACCTCTCCACCGCCGACGACGCGGCGGGACGGTGGCGATGCGCGCATCGCGCACTGCGTTCACCCCATCGTCGCATTGCCTGCGGAAACCCGCCACGAAGCTGGGCAGCAGCCCGCCCCCGCAGTGCACTGCAGTTGGCCGCGGGGTGTGCAGTTCGACTGTGGGATGCGTCGCAGCTGCAAGCCGTGACCCGTCAGGGAGGACAGCTGCAAGCACGCCGTGACCTGTGTCGCCCCCGCGAGGGCCGTCGTCATTGCAGTCGCGCAGTTTTGCCGTTTCCTATTCTGGGGTTGCGTGGGCCGCGCCGCGGTTGGGCCCTCACTGTCGGGAGTCGCCGTGACGCATGCGATGCTGCAGGCGGCGGCCGTCGCCGTGCTAACGCTACTGGCGCTGGTCCGCGCCAGCGACGACGCCGAGTGCCTGCTGTGCATACGCTGCATGTGCGATCGCATCGAGGGCGACGACACGGGCGGCGTTTTCGCGTACGTTCCGGCGTCGTCGATGGCGGTGCCGCATCGGGGTGGCTGATCGCCTGCGCGTAGGGTGTGTAGCGGGCCGCTGGTGCCGTTCTTCAACATCCACGAGGAGTTCATCGGCTGCAAAGACAGTCGCCGGATCCGACTCGCCGGCGACGACGGCACGTTGACCTACGCCCGCGATAGGCAGTACGGTGCAGATCAATGGCAGTGCTGGAACGAGTCATGTCGTCTGATCCGGACGCCCCTGTGCAGGCGCATGTCGGTGCGCGATATCAAAATCGTTCGGACAGGGCGACCCGAAGAGGTCGCCCTGTCCGAACTTCGGGTCGCCCTGTCCGAACCGAGTTTCAACGTGACGCTGCCGCCATCGACCGCGAACCTGTTCCCGGGCGTCGAAGTGCTTACGTACCGCTGTGGCTCCATGGTGGACTCGTCGTGCGCCTACTGACAGGTCCATAGGCTGACGGGCGTGTCCGGCGCCGAAATGTTCTACCTGCGGTACTTCAAGGACGCGACGATCATGTCAGACGCGGGTGTCTACGGCCGCGCGTCCAATCTGCGTCTGACGTGTGTCGTAGTGAGTTACGCGAGGTGCCGTCCCCCGTCGTGTTCGAGCATCAGAACGAGGGGTTCTCCCTGCCGCATCTGGAGCACTTGTACGATCTGGCGAACGCGGCACCCTTCGGTTAGGCGGCTGACACGGTTGGACAGGACGATCGAGGGGTTCGTGAACGGCTCCGTACAGGGCGACCCAGAGTGCAAGGACGTGCTCTGCTTCGGCAGGCCCTTCTTCGAGCCGCTGTACGACATGTTCAGCCTGACGAGCGTGTATGGGTCCCCCTGTTCCCCTCCGCCGTAACCATCTGAACCGTACGCACAGGCAAGTATCGCGGTTCCTACCGATGAGCAAGTTCATGCACGGCGCGACGGAGGAGGCGCGCCGGCAACGCCAGGACCTGGCGGAGGCCCTGAGCTCGCAAAGGCGCGTCACCTTCAGGTGGGAGCACTGCGAGCTGAACTACTCGCTGACGACGACGCTGCCTATGTCGAGACGACCGGGCCCGCCGTCATTGCTGGCGTTGCCGTCCTGGTCCAGGTACCTGGTCCCGGTACTGGCCGTCGCGGTAACGATTGCCTCGACGTCGGCATCGCTTCACGACGCGTACAAGCAGCGGGAGGCGGAGCGCCGCCAACAATACCTTAACCGGGTCGTGTCCAGAACGAAACCTGCGGTTTTCGTCCTGCTACCGTCCATTCTGTCCGGGTACGATTCGCTCGGCCTGCCACGAGCATGCGCGCCGTTTTCGCTGACCTCTGCCTCGCCTAGCGACATTCTGCGTCTGCCTGGCTGTGTGCTGAGGGCCGCGAAGTATTCGGCGACGTTGCCAGGGGATGCAGTGAGGGCGGCCAGTCGTTTGGCAAAGAGATCGTGGCTGACGCCGGCGCCGGTCACACGTCCTGCTCCCGAGCGGCGTACGTTGCCGTGTGCACCCGTGTGGCCTTCGTACATCTTCTAACTGTGCTGGGTTGCAGCAGCAGACGTGCCGTCGTCCTGGATCGGGGCCGTCGTCGTGGTGTCCTGCTGCGTTGTCGCGTTCGGCCTGCTTCAGCTCGCGCTGGCCGTCGTCCGTCGGAGGCGTCGGAACGCGACCATGGAGTTCTGGAGGAAACGCCAGCAACTGGCCGATAACCTCGACGAGTGGTACCGCGCGTCGCTACGTCGCCAGGGCCTGCCGCCCACCGTCGTCTCCGACCTAGTGTTCACCCGTCCGCCCAACTATGTCCTGAAGAAGCAGGCGCACTTCTTCCTCTAGACGGTCGTCGCTGCCCATCGACCGGATCGCTAGCCAACGTTATTAAACCGCTATCTATGACTGATGACCAGGGCTGCAGGATACCATGAGATCGGCGATGATGACGATCGAGCGCGCCATGCAAAGCGTCCCTTTGCCGCGTGCTCATTAATTAGTACCTGGGCACGTTGTGCGATAGATAACGTTCGTTTCTGTGGCTACGACTGGGTAAACAAGAATATGGGGCGCGTAGTTGTTCATCAACGTCTGCGAGGCTGGTAGTACCAAAACCAGTAAATTAGCAAAGCACGGCTGGTCTTCATTTGGACAGCAACGTACCATAGCAACCGGTTCCACGGGGTTACGGTCACCGGCTCCCACGATTGTTGTTGGAGTGACACCGGGAGCAACAATGGCACCTGATGAGGGGACCAGAATTGTATCAACAAGGCGGTACAGGTCACGATCGTTACGTACCGTCGTTGGCTATTTAAGGCAGTCGTGCAGGCACTATATTATTGTAGGTACATGAAAGGGCGCCGAAGAGCGCCAACTGGCGTATCGCCTCCCTATCTCGTACGTACACTGCGTTGAAATGTCCATTGCACCTACTTATACCCCCGCGGAGATGTGCCTACTTACCCGGTATTGCAGAGCTTGTGTGCTTTTTTCTACAGCCCGGCCGGTTCTTATATTTACCCCATAGTTCAGAGCTGGTGCTCTTATTAACGAATAGGCACTCCCCCGTTCTCATCTCTGGTTTACCTAAAAGAGGGGGTGCTGGTGCTTACTTAAACCGAGGTTTAAACTCTGCGTGCGGAGTGCGTACGGCCTATCGCACAGGGCCGCGGCAGGCCGGGGTCTGTACCGTATTTGACCCAGAATACCACCCCCATTTGAAGACTCCCCCACTCCTCCGGACCACCTCTCCCCCAGTGGTTGCGGACTGAACGCGGCCTAGCCACGGACTAATCGATGACTGCGTGTGGAAAGTCCGGGAAGTACACGCCGGGCGGCCGCGCGGATCGTGAGGCGCCAGAGTTCAACGATCTGCCTGCGCGCGCGACGGGAGGACATCGTCAGTCGCAGACACGAGGTTCCAGTTCCATGACAATGACTATCGGCAATCGCAACGGGCGCGTGCGCCCAGCTCGTACCGCGCTGGTTCTGATCCTGCAGGTCGTTGCCCTCGGCCTGCTCTGCGGCCAGGTCGACGGCGCGATCATCTCGCAATACGGGCGCGTCTTCGACGTCCACGAGGCGGACGTTGCTGGAGTTAACCAACTCCTGGACGCAACCGACGGCCGCCCCGGTCTACTATCTGTCGTTGATAACATTTGTGTCGCTCGCAGGCGCGATACCCCGCTCCATCCCCTCTACGGCGTCTACTCTGTCCACGAAACGGCATGGGGCGGCGCTCGCAATGTCATCCTGTGGGCAGCAATCCATGGCAAGTACGCCGCGCTAAGCGTGCTGGTTCAAGTCCCTGGCGTCGTTATCGATACCCGCGACGACCTCGTGCGTCAGTGGGCACCTCTGCATTACGCAGCTTCCCTCGGGGACCTTGCCTCCGTCCAGATCCTCCTGGGCTGTCCTTCGGCGTCACTGGAAGTCGTCGAAACGCAGGACGCTACGGGCCAGACGCCGCTGCACCTTGCTGCACAACAGGGGCACTTTGACGTCGTCCGCGCGCTGATCGCGTACACCGACAATCAGGGGCAAGGTATTCAGGTCAGCCGTCCAGATAGCTACTCTGACACCCCGTTGTACTTGGCCACCGCGAACGGACGTACGGGAGTTGTCCGGCTGCTGCGGGAGTCAGGCAGGGTCGCAAGTGAAGACCTGAATCATGTTTACAACGTGGCGCGTCGCCACCTGTCGTTGTGCACCCCATATGTGGGTACCTGTTAGCGGACCGCTAGGCGCGCACGACAACCCTGTGCAATACACCACCTTGCACGTTCTCTACAATGCAATACATTTTCAGGTCACCATCCGATGAGCCGTCAATGCGGCGCCGCACAGCAGAGCAGATGACGATGTTCCGCGTAGCCATCATGTATCCGACGTCGGGACCTCATGACGCTCCGCCAGCCCTATCTACGTACGTCGGTGTGTCGGGCCAGACCGAACGTCGACCCGAGCGACCGCGCTCCATAGTTTACCGGATGTCGCCGAAGTCCTGCAGGGCGCCCTGACGATTGGCCAGGCTGCGCGCCAGCACCGCGTTCGTCTTGTCGTCAAGGTCGTGGGCGCGCGCCAGCTCGGCGGCGATCTCGCCGGCCAGCTCGACGTCGTCATCGTCCTTGTCCAGCGCCTCCTGACCGGCCGGTTAGCGTATGCCGGTGCGCACCTCGCCCGCCCTACCTGAAGCTTGCTGGCCTCCTGCTTCTCGGCAGACACCCGGTACGGCCCGCCAGACCCTGCAGCAGACACGTCGTCGACTGGCTCGACGGCCGCAGCTTGCTGGATCGAACCCGCATGGCGAACGTCATCGTCCGGGACCGGGGCGGCGGCAACGACGTCGACAGCAGCAGCGACCACCGCGCCCGGAGGAGCACGCTTCTCCACCGATGGCCTCTCGTCGGCACGCGACCGAACAGGGGCGGAGGGTGGCGCCTGGACGATCACCGACTCGACGTCGTCCGCGTAGTCGTCGTCGTCGTCGACAGTCTCGACGATGGACGCCTCCTCGTCAGCGGACGTGGCGGCGCTCTTCGCGTGCTCGATCGTCGTTGACGGCGACCGCACCAATTGCAGAGACGGGCGTCGACGAGGATGCTGCCTCCTCGACGTGTCCGCGTCGTCGAGGTCGTTGCCGAACAGGTTCATGTCGTCGAGGAACGGCGACGCATCCGGCAGGCGGACGAACGACACCGACTCCCGCGACAGGGACATCTTCCTGGGCGCCAGCGCGAGCTCGTCGATGTCACCGGCGAGCAGCTTCGCCATCTGCTGCTCGGCGCGCGAGTTCGACCGCCTGTGCGACGCATGCGCCTTCGACGCCGCCTGATTCTGCAGGTTGCCCTTCAGCGACGCGTTCTCTTCGGCGGCGCTTTGCGCCTTCTTCGACACGGCGTCCAGTTCCTGCATTGGTCGCGCCGTGTCAGCGCTGTCCACAACGACGTGCGCCGGACGCACCTGCTCCAGCTTGGCAATGCGCAGCGCTGACGATTCGTTGATCAAGTCCGACCCTGTCAGCTGCGGCAGAGCCCGCGTTCAGCCAACAAACGTAAAGCGCGAGTGCGACACGTCTGACCCTGATCTGCAACCTGTCAATGTCAGCGCGCGCCCCAACCAGGTCGGCCTCCAAACGTTGGCGCGTCTCCTCGACGTGCTGCAGGTCCCCCTCCAGGCTCCGGATCTAGGACGCGCAGACCACGGGTCAGTTCCGGATTGTCCGACCCGGCGCTGGCACCGTTCGCGCCAACCCGATCGAGGGGCGCGCTCGTCGCCGACGCCGCCACGTCGTCCCGGAAGTGCTCCAGCAGCAACCGCAGGCGTTCCAGACGCTGGAACGACTCCGCAGGGGAGTCGCCGCCGACGAACAGGGTCTCCAGAGATTCGCGATCCACGCCGACGAATTTGCCAACGACGGCCGCAGCGGCTTCGTAGTGCCGAATCTGGGCCACCAGTTCCTGGACCTGCGCGACGAGCGCCCGCTCACGTTCCGACAGGTCGTCCCTAGCGCGCTCTGTGGACGCCAGCAACGCCTCCCTCGTCTGCAGCAGCGCAGCGACCTGATCCCGTTCCCGGCCAGCTTCCTCACACGCCGCCTACCGGTGCGGCGTCACACGTCACGATCCCCGCTCGACAACACCAACGGACCTGAGCCTTGCGCAGAGCGTCCACCGCTTCCTGGTGCTTCGCCTCGATCAGGGCGCCGGCCTCGCGCAGGCGTCCGATTTCCGCACGAGCATCGTCAAACCGCGCCTGTAGTGCATCCAGGGTGCTGCTGGACGCCTGACGGGCCGCTTCGGCTGTCTTGGCGAACTCGGCTGCCTGCGCGTCCAGCGCGCGCTGAACTTCACGATGGCGTTCCTGCGTAAATTCTGCCTGCAATTCACCACGAAGCTTCCATTGGCCGTCCGCCGCGGACGCTTCCGATTGTCGGGCGCGCCACAGGACAGCAGTTAGGCCTCGCTGACGAGACACACCTGTCAGGCGGTGCAACGCGCTGTCGGGCACAGGGCGCACCCACCTCTGCAATGATCCGCGTGCTATCGATCTCGCTGCGGATCGTATTGCTGATGTCGACTAGGGTCGACCGAATACCGGAGCAGGCAACGGCAATGGATGCTTTGCCGCGGACGACAAGCTGGGAGTGGCCGGCGCGCAACGCGTCCACATGCCGTTCATACGACACGCGTTGCCGCTCATGGTCCCTTCGCAGTGCCTGTACACGACGCGTCCCGTCAGCAAACCGCAGAGTGGGGTTGTTGTTAGCGCCAAGAGACTTCGAGGTCGCCCTGCAGAGTCGTGACCCTGTCTTGAAGGTCGGCATTCACTGACGACGCTCGTCCAAGTTCGGACTGTGCCTCGGATAGTTCGTTACTCTTATCCTGCGCCCGACCGTCAGAACACAGTATGCCAAGGCTTAGGAGACGCAAGGCGCGAACCTTGATAACCTCCTGAAGGGCACGCACTCGATCGTCCACCTGTACTTGCATTTCCGAAATGGACTCTCGGAGACGGTTCTTGTGTTGCTCGGCGGATGCCAGCTGCTGCTCGTGCTGGGACTGGGCGGCTCTGAGCTCGTCCCTGGCGGACGCCAGGTCCCTTTCCAGCAGTCGAACGCGTTCTTCGAGGACAGAAATCTGCGACGTTAACTTGAGCGTCTCGGCCAAGTGCTCATGCCGTGCTGCGGATAGCGAATCCCGATGCGTCGACTCGAAGCGGTCAGCTGTCGACGCCGCGTCAGAGATCGCCACGGTCGCTCGTCGCTCCGCCGTGTCCAGAGCCCGACGAGCTTCTTCCAGGTCGGCCGTCCGCTTGACGAGCTGCGCTTGCGTCGTTTCGAATTGCTCCTGAAGTCGGTGATAGGCCGCATCTGCCGAGCGGCACCAATCCTCGAGCTCGGCAATACGGGCTGACGACGCCATCGATCCGCCTTCCAGCGACTGCCGACCTTTCGTCTCTTCGTCCAGCAGGGCGGTCAGTTTGGCGATGTTCGTACTTGCCTCGTCAAGGTGCTGGGCTATGCAATGAGCGCCGATGTAAGCGGACAGCGCAAGAGTTGATATTCCGTGTGCTTACTCAGCGTGTGCCGCCGCCGTGCCTCAGACTCGAGCTGTTGTGTGAGCTGCTGCACCTGGAAGCCAGCCTCTGTTGCGGATCGTTCGGCGTTGACAACTGCTAGACGAGCGGATGCGACTTCCGCCCGTGCCGACTGGGCATCGGCAACTGCTCGTTCGCGATCCGCGTCCAGACCTGGGATACAGAGCAAGCAATTCAGTGCGTTGAATCGTTTTGAAGGCAACGACACATGCAGTACTGGAAAGGCGAGCTGTCCAGTCAGCCTCTAGACGGTCCCTTTCGCGCTCGATCCGCTGTTCAGCTTCCTTGCGCAGGGCCGATCTGAACGACTCGTTCTCGCGGACCAGCTCGGCTAGCAGGGCCGTCTCTTCGGGTCGGCCGGGAGGAGGGGGCGGAGGAGGAGGTGGCGCAAGCTTGGTGGCCGCTTCTGCCAATTCCGCCTTGACCTTGTCCCTAGCGGCAGCTTGCGCTTCGGCAGTCACTACACGTTAGGCACACGTCACCCATCTGTCGAAAGGCCCCAGTTCGTTTCGGACGTGCCTTTGGCAACCTGCTGTTGAAGCTTCTGGCGTAGAACCGTCTGGTAGTGCCGATGAATTCGACGTGCCTCTTCCTCGGTACGGGATCGCACTTCTGCATCAATTGGACGACCTTGAGATGTCGCAGCACGTATGACGACATCGATGTGGGTCACCGAGTTCCAGCGTGCGCTCGTATTCGGCAGTCTTCTCAACTAGCTGCATGTTCACCACCGTCAGGCGCTGCTCCCACTCGCCTTCACGGACGCGTTTCTGCACAGGAAGGCATCAGTGACCTGTCGGGGCGCGGTTCACCCACGAAGGGCTTACAGCTTCAGCGGCGCTGCGTTCCGCCTTGTCCAGCAGCTGTTTGCCTTCTTCGACACGAGCGGTCAGATCTGCGACGCGGGCCGTCATCACCTTCTTGTCCGCCGACGCGCTCTCCAGTGCTGATTCAGCCGAGGCCGCACGCTCATTGGAGGCCCGAAGCGCCGACGTCGTTTCACTCAGTTGCTTTTCCAATTCCTGGATGCGTTCCTACAGAGGGCGGCAGACGTTCGTATGGGCAAACCGTTGGAGGCAGACTTGTCCAGCCCGACCTTGAGAGCGTCCTTCTCCCTGCTGAACAACCGTTTCCGGTCCTGGAGCTGTGTGGTAGCGGCGTTGAGCTGGGCGGTGAGTTTGGCGATGTTGTCCGCGTTCAGGTCCTCCTCAGCTCGCACCAGGGATTCCACTTTGGACCCGACCAAGGAGTACTTATGCGCCAGCTTCATCCTGCGTATTGACCGGTCAGCGCAACCGAATGCCTGCGAATGGTGACGACGACGCGCGACCGTTGCTGTTCCGACTTGCGAAGCGCCAACGCAATCTTCTCTGCCTTCGCGCGCACGGCATTGCCCTTGCTGACGGCCTCCTGACGTGCCGCCTTCTCGGACGCCAGCTCAGCAACGACCGTCCGATGGTCTGGTTGGGTTCCGATCAGCACACGTCGACCAGTGCGAAAGACACGCGTACCGGCAAGCTGGTCCCTGAGGGCGGCGGCATCCTTTTCGGCAGCCCTCAGCCTGGATTCCAGCTCGTCGTTGACGGCGACCAGCTCGTCAAGCCGCGATTCAATCTGCCCAGCACGTTCATGCGCGACACGCTCGGCCGCCTTGTGCGCATCGCATTGCAGGCGCAGGGCGTTCGCCGCCCGTTCAGCACATTGCACGGCGTCCGCCTCTAGGCACGTCGGGAGACTCAGCACGCCGGGCATCGAACGCGAACGGGCGACAGGGCACCGACGGTGTCGCGCGTTGGCCGCGGCATCATCCGCGAGCCGCGTCTGCTCCTGCAGGTCGGCTCGCAACGATCGGATCTGCTGCTCCGCATCGCCAGACGCGGATCGTTGCCGGTCCGCATCGTCCAACCGCGCCCGGACCTCGTCCTGGTATTCCAGCAAGGCCGCCTCGGCACGCTCCTTCGCCTGGACGGCGTCGGACAGGCGACGACCCTGCCGACCATCCAGGCAGGGTTAGACGACCGGGCCAGGGAGGTACGTGGACGAAACCGGCGCAAGGCGATATATACTGACTTGTTCGTCGGTGATGGCGGATTGAACGCACTCGACGATGCGGTCGACGGCGAAGGGGGCCGTCAGCGGGTCGGAGGTCAGCGCGCGCAGGATGTCGTCGGCGGCGACCTGCGCCAGCGCGTCCTGGACGACGCCGGCCCAGTCGGCGGCGTCGACGGCGCGGACGTCCGCCATTGCAGGCGCCGCTGGGCGGAGTCAGTGCCACCCCCCCGACTCTGTGATGCGCGCGCCGGCGGCGGCAGGCGCCCCCCCATCGCCTCGCCCGCCGCCACAGGCAGAGCCGTCAGTGCTGCATCTCTTCCAACCGGGCCCAAAACGAAAATGAGCCGCCATCGGCGGAATGGGGTCTGCACGTCGAGACGCGGCATGGTCCCTGGAACATTCCTGAATCCTGACACGGGGTGCCCGGCCTGTACAGCCCGAGCGCCCCTGCGGACTGCGTAGTGCGTACGGCCTGCGTAGGTAGTGCGTACGGACTGCGTAGGTAAGTGCGTACGGCCTGCCGCACACAGGCGCAGGTCCAGGACCACGCCTGGTGCAGACTGCGCACGGCGCCTCAGAGTTCAATCTGCTTGCGCGCACGGCGGGACGACGTCGAGTTGCTGACAGACGACCCCGGTTTGCAGGACAATGGCCATCGACAATCGCGCTCGTCTCCGGCTCGCTGTGCCGCTGTTGTCGGTCGTGGTCGTTATCGCCGTGCTGCTCTGTACCCATGAGGTCGACGCGGCGTTGGACGATGCGACGGTGGGGTCAGGCCTGCATCAGCTTTGGTTCGCGGCCCGCACGCACGAGGAGCGCACCCTCGTCACTTCGATCAACTCGATTGTCGTCGGCGACCTTCGTTCCGTCAACAGCCGTCAGACTGTCACGCAGATTCACAGCCTGCCGTTCGGTGGCGCTGACACGTCTGTCCTTCACTGGGCGGCGTGCAATGGCTGCACACGATTCGCCTCCTAGACGCAATACACCATCCAATAACGGACCACGTTGCCGGCCGATGCACGAACGTGACACCTTTCGCATACGGACAACGTCTTAGGCGCGGGATCCCGCTGAGGGCCGTTGATTCTGCACACGATGGCCGCTTGATGCGGCTCGTTAGGCAACCAGGGGTCCCGTGTTTATGGCATGGGTTCGATCTTGCCCGCGGCCCGATCGCGCTCCTCGCTCTTCACCATTTCGCCGTCGAGCTTCTTCAGGGCGGGCACGTGCGACAGGACCTCGACGCGCCGATCCTCGATCGTCTTCCCTTCGTAGAACGGGTTGCCGACCACCAGCAGATCCTGCAACTCGGGCAGCTCTTGCTGTGCGCGCGGGAACCGAGCGTTCAGCGCATCTGGGCCGACCATGGCCGGGAGCGGCGCCTTACCAGCTTGTTGAGTTCGTCGGCGCCCTTGATGCGGTTGTTCCCAATGTACAGGACGCGGAGCTTCTTCAGCGCCGACAGCCCCGCCAGCTTCTCGATCTGGTTGTACGACAGCCACAGCTCCTCCAGCGACTCGGCCAGCTCGTCCAGCCCCGATATCTTCTTGATGTTGTTCCTCGCCAGCGATAGGATCCGCAGGTTCTCTTCGTCGGGCAACACCCGCGGGTCAGCAAGCGCGTTTCGCATCGGGGCACAAGCAGCGCTTACTCAGGCCGGGCAGCGGGAAGATCTTGTCGATCATGTTCGTCGACAGCGACAAGTGCCTGACAGGGGGGGGACAGGTCGCGTCGGAAATCACGTCACCGACAGCACGGCCCCAAACCGGTGGCTGACTCGCAGGCGGCCAGGTCGTTCAGCTTCCCGTCCATCTTCTGGATGGGCGGCACCTGGCACATCAGCTTGACGACCTTGGCCTCGGACGCCTTCTGCCCCGGGTGCTTCTCCTCCTAGCGGTTCCGTCACCCATCGCCAGGGAACGAACGGCGCGCGCGTACCCATTTCTGCAGGCATTCCTTGATCTTCGACTACGTACCGCACAACGACGGGTCAGACGACGCGCGCACGGGGAGCACACTCCCCCCACCATTGTTGCTCGCTACGCTGGCGCGCTCGCCTGGTCGTCGACAGCGGTCCCGGGCGCGAGTCTACCGCGCGTCGCCCTGTGACTGGATAGAGGTACGACGACGCGCGGCCCTAATGGGGACGGACGCACGAAGCAGGGAGGACCCCGGATCCATTCGCGTCTATGTACGTTTAGTTGAGCTCGCCGAGGTAGACGGTCCCGTCCGAGCTGGCCGACGCGATGATGGGCTGCGACGGGTGGAACGCGACGTCGTTGACGGATCCCTTGTGGCCGGGCAGCTTGTACTGGATGCGCGTCGTGGCGACGTCCCAGACGTGGACGAACCGGTCGGCGGACCCGGCGGCGACCTTGGCGTCGTCGGCGCTCCAGGCGCACCGCAGCAGGTTCTTCTCAAAGTCGTGCGACGCGCCCAGGAACGTCTTCACGAGGCGCGCCTCGGGGCAGAACGGGCGCACGTCGAAGCAGCGCACGACGTTGTCCATCGCGTTCGTCAGCAGGTAGGCGCCGTCGCCCGACAACGCCACGCCCGTGATCGTGTCCTGGGCGCCCTCCAGCACCTGCCATGCAATGAGCGGGGCGCGCGCAACGGCCAGACACCGACGACTTGCCATGGATTGCTGCAACGTTCGCAGGTCGAACTGTCGGACGTCGGGGTCGATGCCGCCGACGAACATGTGCCGGTCGTCCTTGCCGAGGGCGACCGCCGTGATCGGGAACGCCGACTGAACGCGAGCCTGTGGCCCCCTGGCGCGCAGGTCCCACAGCAGCGCCGCCCGGTCGTCGCCGGCGCTGGCGAACACGTCCACCTGCGTCCTGGACGCGGCGCACGCGTTCACGAACGAGGAATGCGCTCGCAGCTTCCTGACGTGGGCGCCGACCTCGGCGTCCCAGACGACGACGAGCTTGTCGGCGCCGACCGAGTAGATCCGCCTGCCGAACAGTGAGCCGACGAGCAGCGGGGGCGCGGCGGCGCGCGATGAACTCACTGCGAGTCGGACGACCAGCACAGGTCGAGGACGGCGGCCTGGTGGCCGGACAGGCACAGGAAGTTGTCGCAGGCGTCGTCGTCGCCCACGGTTCTCCACAGGACTGCACAACAGGAGGGACGCGCGCGTCAGATCACCGACGGCGGCACCGGATGCGAATACGACGCGTTACAGATCTGCTTGTCGAACGACCCGGACGCCAGCACGGACCCGTCCCCGTTGAACCTGGGCGACCAGCGTGAGCAGGCGCCCGGCAAGGACGACGCGGGCGTACCTGTTGACGTGGACGGCGGCGCCGTGGCCACTGAGCAGCATGTTCGGCGCCGGCAGCGTGGACGTGCGCGACGGCTCCTGACGATCACGGCGACGTTTAGCCCGCACACGACAAACGATACGTCGACGAGCGGGAAACGCACGGTGATCTGCAGCCCCTGTTGGTCGGGTTTGTGCCGTTTCGACAGCGCCGTCGACGAACGACCGGCATCGTCGACGTCGTCCCCGGCGGGGCGCTTCGTCAGCGCCACTGTCGTCGTGGTCATGCTGCTCGCCGCGACTGCACGCCGTGGCGGACTTTTCCGCTGCGGGCCGTGCGCGTATCGTCAATACAGCAACGACGTGCACCGTAGAGCGTACGTACACTGGACGTACTTGGGAGCATACAGGGCCAGTCTTGAGCACGCGTCGCTAGTGCCGGCTCCGTCAGTAACGGTTCCGAATGTTCCGGATGTGCCTAACTGGCCGAAGTACTTGTACCCATCCGCGCCGTTACGAGTTACGATGGTGGTTGCTGTATTGATGAGTTGGAGGGGACGTTGTCAGCCTGTCCAAGCCGGCCAACCGGTCAGCCGGGCAACTGGCGGACGCTGCTTGTCATGGGTGCGCTGATGTCGTGCCGGCACACCGGACACTGCCGCTTGATGCGCAGCCACTGCTCGATGCAGGCTTCGTTGAACTATGTGAACAATGAGTGGGGTTCGTGGTTAGGTCGTGCATACGCGCTTGCGCGCCTACCTCATGCCCACATGGCAGTGTGGCGACCTGGTCGCCAGTACTGAAGTCGGTCATGCAGATCGCGCAGGTCGTCTGATCGCCCGCCGCCTCTTGCCGGTACCGTCGTCGCGGCAACCTCTTGATCGTGCGTTCGCTGGCGCGATACAACGACAACCCGAAGCAGTGCACTACGGCGCGACACGCGTACCCATGAGCGACCGCACCAAGGGCGACAAGCGTGATCCCGTACCAAAGATGAGCAGGAGGGGCAGGCACAGGAACGCCGCCAGGGCGACCAGGACCGGAGCGGACACGTACACGATGACCAGGCCGATCAGGACGACCATGTAGATGAACGTGGCCGGGGCCGTGGCCGCACACGTCGTGCCCTGCATGACCCAGAAGCAGCCGATGGCGATCATGAAGAACGCATGCGCTCGCAGGCATGCGTCCAGCAGGTTGCAGGTTCGGCGGTGCCTGGCGGGCGCCGCCGCCGCATCGTCGACGGTGTCGTCGGCGCTCTCCAGGTACGTCGCCTTGGCCGTCATCGGAATGCGTATCGGTAACCGCGCCGAGTACAACAGTATCCACGATTTCACAGGCAGGGCGGCGCAGGGCTCCACGTCCCAGTATAGCGACAGGATCACGGTCGACGTGACCAGTTCCGCCACCTCGTACGCGAGCAACGCGACCTGATACGCGTCTATCGTTACGCGGCGTCGACGCCGACGCGGCGGCGGGCGCGACGGTGCCGAGACGACGCCGTCGACCTGGACGACGACGGCGCCGGTCGCTGGCGGCGCCGGTGGTGGTCGTTCGGAAGCCATGCGTGCGCACGCCGGGGTTCCAGAAGGATCCGGATGTGGGACACACGGGCCGTCCCCGGACGACAGACTCCGATGAAGGGCTCCGAGGTGCGGCGTGCGCAGCAGCTGCAAAAACCGGACCGGGACGACTCTGTATAAATAGATGGGGCGGCAGCAGGCGACGCTCCTGCAGGTTACCGCAGGAGGTGAGCAGCGAACGTGGTCGACGTGGGTTCGAACGGGATCGACGACAGGCGCGGGAACGATGTGACCCAGTCGGCGACGAAGTACAGCGTTGAGGCCAGCAGAAGCGTGCCGACGACGATGAGCGTGGTGCCGGCTAGCCCCGGTAGAAGCGTGACGGACGGCGGGCGCGAGTGCAGGACGACGTCGTCGAAGAGGGACGTGGCGTATCGCGGCAGGGGAACACGACGACGGTCGATCCAGGTGGTGGCAAGGGCGGCGGCGGCCCCGATCACTATGCCGGCGCCCGTCGAGCGGAACGACTTTCTTGGCGGAACCCGTTCCGCCATGCTGTGCTGCGTTGTTCGTGTGCTCTTCTTAAGAAGCCCGCTGCCCATGACGAGCAGACCGACAGACAGAGGCAGAGCGTATGAACGCAGGGACGTCGCGAAACGACCACGCGAGGCTTGCTGCATGGACGTTGCTGTGCTGGTTGTTGTTGTTGCTGTTGTTGCACCCTGAGCTTCAGCGGCAGGTTGCGAGGGCACCCCTGTGGCTGCATGACACTGCTTAGGCGAAAGCGCCTGGACGCGTGCCATATCATCGTGCTGTAAAGCACTCTCATCCTGCTGTACAGCACCCTCATCCTGCAGACGTTTCTGCCGGGCGGACGGCTCGGCGCCTGCATCCATCGGCACCGCAGCGACGGGCAACGACGACGAGGACGCGTCGTCCCCCGTTGCCATGACTGTCGCAACTGACGACGGCGGGAATTCAAATGGACGAGGTGCATCGGGATCGACGTGTCCCGCGGAGGTCGCACGGGGCCGTAATGCTAGCGGGGGCGACATAGCGCGCGCAGGCGCGTTGGGAACAACGCCTGTGAACGACGAGTGCCGTCGCATGACATGATACGGCAGTGGTTGGACGACAGGGGGCGCCGGCACTCCTGGCCGAGTCAGCACCCCAACAGGGTGCGCCTGACGGTCTTGTTTGCGGGATAGTCGCGGCGTCGTCACCGGGGACGCTATGTCCAGGAGCGCCGACGCCGTGCACGGCATCGACAGGGATCGGTACTTGCGCGGGCCATGCCCGGGAATTTGTACCACGCACGGGTCCTCATACGATGGCGACACAGCGCCGTTGATAACGGCAACGATGGCCAGGATCGTCGGCAGGCAACGCGCAGCGCCGCGCAACGGCATCGTCGTTGAGGACGACGCCGCTTCCCAACAGTGGGCTCGCAATGTTCTTCGTTGCGCGCGCGCGGTGCACCGTGACGGTGTCCGAGCGCTATTTGCGGCGCGGCGCCACAGACGGACTCCGAAGCTACACCCGCGCGGCTGTGTCCGCCGCGGCCGAAATTGGCTGCCACAACGCTGGACCGACTTAACTCAGTCGCGTTCGTTTACGATCATCATTCGACGCTGACGACGGCAGGATGGACAACAGGAGGACCGACGCCTGCATCCGACGACCTTCTCGACAGGGTCGCGTCGACGCGGGAAGCCAGCACTCGACGCAGGCAGTCGCGAACGCGCTCATCGTCGCTGAGGACGTAGGCGACGAGCGTCTCGGAGCGCTGCGCGCCGTCGCTTGCGAAGGCGGCCCAGAAGTCGCTGGGCGCAGTCAGCATGGCTTGCAGGACGAGGCAGACGGATTGGTCGCGGCACAGCCGGACAGTGGCGCTGGCGGCCTCCGACCGGACCTCGCTGCACAGGTCAAACACACCAACCAGCGTCCGGGTCGCGAAATCGGGCCACTGGGTCGATGCGGCACGACAGAGGCGTATCAGGGCACTGACGCAAACGGATTCGAGGTCGGCGAGGTCGTGGTCGTCCGACGGGTTGTCGTGCAGGTCGACGGCGACCCGAAGGACCGCCTGGACGGGCTCCACGAGGCATTCGACCTGCACGGCCAGTACCCCGTCAGGCTCTGCAACGCTAGACGAGGGGAAACGTGACATGACCGACCTGTTGCACATCAGTCACGACCAGGGGCGTCGACGGGTTCGTCAGCAGTTGCGTCAGCATGGACTGTGCCACCAGGGCCGACGGAACAACGGCAGGCGGGGCCGCCAGCATCGTCTCGAGCAATCCCGCGACAGACCCAAAGGCACGGTTCCGATCGGCAATCGTCAGCGGGGCGTCGACGACCCGTTTCAGGCAGGATATGGCGCCGGACGCGAACTGGATCGGCGTCTGAATTGCCAACTGGAGGAACCGAAGCAGCGCGGGGATGAACGGCGATGAGGCAGGATACAACTCTGCGGGGGGCGGGGTCAGACACGTTCCGCGAATACGAACGCGCGGCACCACCACCGCACCGAGCGCAACGGCCGTAACGCCATCGACAAGAGCAGTGTACACGCTGGAGAATTCGTCAACGATAGACGTGGACGCGCTCTGCTCGGCGGTGACCTGTTGAAAACCCGCGTGTCGGTCACCACGGCTCTGGTTCGTCATGCGCCAGGGGAGTCTCCAACACGTACCGTCGTGGATAGGATACGATTCATGTATGGGACCACCGTGTTGTCCTGTATTCGAGCCCAGACGACATCGCCATGGGCGCCCGCAAGGACATCCAGCATCTGACAAGCACAGCGCGACGCTAAGTACCGGCCGCAATCGTTACCGAGCGAGAGGCACCACCGACCTCCCGTAACGCGTTCAACGTCGGCGGCGACACCGGTAGGTCCGACCCAATCGCCATGATCAGCGACCTCACGACCGACAGGATCAGGTTGTTGAGCGCGTCGTGGTCGGCGCCGACCTCGCCGACGTTGCGGATGACGTCTGAGACAGGGCGTTACGGGAGGACATCAGGAGCAGCGCATTGCACGCCTTTACGGTCCGTTATAAATCCCATTAGTGCGACCGCATGGAGTTGCACGAGGGGGAACTCGCAATGGGCCATAACGTCGAGCACCGTAACGAGCTCGTTGAGTTCGTCCTACGCGAAGGGATCAGCGTTTCGACAGTCAGGACAAGAGAGAGAGAGCGGGTGCCTGACGTTGTTCAGCTTGGTGAGGTGTGCGCGGCAAAGAAAGCTGACCATGTTCAGAATGAGCATGACGGTCTCGACCTGTTTCTCTTTCGAGGCGAACGTCAGCACGACGAGTATGCCGTGCCACGCCGAATGGATGCTGCTGATGTGTACGGGGACCAGCCCCGCCAGGCACGCTATGACACGATGCCACAGCGTCGACGAGTGCCGGGCGCCCCTGGACAAACGTTGGAGGCCTGTCCTCAGACACAAACGGGGCCGATTCACTGACATGATCGAAACGAAGACGTCGACGAACTGCCCCTGAAGCTTCGCCACCTGCGACGACGCATGTCAGCGCCCGGCAGGGCTAAACGAGGGGAACGGTGCGGCGAACCTCAGCAGACGCTTGCCTGCTAAACGCTGCGTCCAGGATCGTGCCAACCGCATTGATAACCTTTTCGGCTTGCTTGGTCGGCGACTGATTACAAGCCTGCACTCAGCGCCCGTTCGTTAACGACCACAACCATGGGTGGACGCGCCCTGGCGAATGCAACCTGGACGAAATGCATGCGGACGATGGCCCACATCTGCAGGATCGTGTCGACGTCGCGGTCCAGGTTCAGGATGACGATCTTCGCGATCCGATCGATCGTCTGCGTGCCGCCCAGGGCCAGCTCCTGCGTCGAGATGGCGCAGATGGACACGCAGTAGTGAATGAACGCCCCCTGCGGCAACTTCGGCGTCGCCAGGTAGACCGACTGCAGGTGTTCCATCAGGGCGCGGTCGATGGCCGGGCTTCGTTCCAGATTCCACAGGAACTGCAGGACCGCCTCCCACGACTCGTCCAGGTCGCGGCCGTGGTTCAGCCCCAGGTCCAGGACAATCTCGATCACGTATCGGTGCGATGCAGTCAGGGACGACGTCGTGCCCGACACCATTGTCGCGGGCGCGAACAGCTTCGTGCTGCGCCCGCCTTTGTCAGATGCTGGCCACGGTCACAACAACGCGCCACGAACGATACCTGTTGACAAGCGACTGCACGAAGGCGGTCCGGGCGACAACGGCGCCCATGGCCATTGACAGGAGGACAAACTCGCGGTACGAATCGATACACCGTCGCCAGGTCTCAGCATCCAGGGCACAGTGCTCGGTAGCGACGCCGAGAGCGGCGAGCGCGGGCGGCCACCCGTTGACGAGCAGCGTTGCAATGCCCTCCTTGGCCGTGGACAAATCGATCGACGTTCGAGCGGACCGCAACGCGCGGCCCTCGTTCAGGACAAACACGGGCTGATCCAGAGGGCCAGGTGACGCTGGCGGCCGAGTGACCGGAGGGGGCGGTGACGATTCCGGTAGCAGGTGCAGCCCGATGCCAACGCCACTGTCTCGACGCAGAGGCGCATCCGGTGAGGTCGTAATGGATTCTAGATCGGGGGCCCCGGTAAGCGCGCCGCCAGTGCACGGGACAGGCCAGCGCGCATACGAATAAACTTGCGAAGTGACGCGGCAATCAGGCCGAGAGCGCGAACCGCCTGGACGATAACGGGATGGGCCCTGCTGGACGACGACGAGCTCTGCTCCACAGCGCTGGATATGGCGCCCTGCATGGGCCACATAAACGTTGGTTACCGACCACAAGATCATCAACCACACGTCGCTCACCTGAAGCATCTTCAGTACCGACGTGAATAGTTTCGCAGCCGACGGGTGCGACGCACGCGGGATGAACAAGTCGCCGAGGACCTGTGGGCGAAACGACAGGTACGCCAGCAGCTCCAGCAAGATCAGCACATGAGATTCCTGGCGCAACGACCCTGCAAGGACGGTTACACACACGCACACGTCATCGTACGTCGTGGGAACACTGCCCCCGGACCGGACCTTCCAGGACGACGCTCATCAGATGGTTGACGGCTAGGGCCAGCCCGTTCGGCAACGTTCGCGAAAAGCTCTCCGCAATCGAGCCTGCACGGTACACCCGTCAACATGCCATACCCCGGTTGCAAAGAGGACAGCAGAGCATACCCAGAACGGAAACGGCAAGACGGAAGTCCCGCGCCGATGGGGACACACAGTGCGAGATGAACGGGCCGACCAGGTACTCCTAGCGGGCAACGACGGATCAGGCACCCGGGTTCAACCCGGTTCGGCGGGAGCGCACCTACGTTCAGCACTTCGGCCACAACGGGGTTCGACCGGAACCGGGGCCCGGCATTACGAAGTATGAGGAGGATCATCTCGCGGGCAAACGTCTGCTGGCGGACGTCCGGCCCTGCGAAAGGGTTCGTCAGGGGGCAGCGAAGGGGAACACCCGTGCTCGATTGCCCACCGTCGACGTACGGAACGATGCGTTTCATGCTGAGGCGCAGGATCGTTCGCAGCGCGGTCAGGACTTCCTGGATCATGTCAGGTGGGGACGAAATCGGCGCCGACTCTTCGCCCAGCTCGATGGCGACCGTGTCAACCAGGTTCCGCACAACGTTGGCCACGTCCGCCTGCGACGAACGCGAATAAGCCGCTGGAGCGCGACAGACGCCGTCGACCAGAGGGGTACCTCATCCGCCGGCCTCACCGGCAACGTTTCGTACCGGTCGACCATCGTAGTCAGGATCTGTGTCAACGTCGCTGACGCCATCGCCTGGTTCTGCGCGTTGTCGTTCCGCGAGTACACGTCGAAGCAAGTGCGGACGCAGACGACAACGGAGTCCAGATGCATTCGACTTGTCGTCGACGACGCGGCCGTCAGGACAACCTGTCGACGACGCCGTGGCCACGTCAGCAATCGGGCGCGCCGCACGTTGACGGTGCCGAGCGCACGAACCTTCAGGCCATGGTTCTTCACCGTGTTGTTCGCCGTTGCAATGGCAGGATGCACGACGGACAGCACCTACCGTAGGGACGACGTGAGCCACCCGCAACGGGACGCGCAGCGCCGACCGGCAGACCTCATCGACGGTGACGAGGTCGGTCGGCGAATCGATGCTGATGTCGTGGACGGAAATGACGGCGTTCTTGGCCAGGAGCTGGTTGAACGTGTCCAGGGCGATCTCGACGAGCGCGTTCGACTGGGAGGCGACGGCCGCGGACAGCCCGTCGAACACGGCCTTGGTCAGACGGGGCTGGCCCCGGATCGCCGCCAGCGACGCCTGCGCGGCACCCTTGATCGCCCCCTGGCGCCATCCGCACGTGCGCACGATGCGATTCAGCCCGTCTTCGGCGACGGCAGCAGCGGCCGCCATCCTATCCCAGGCCGCGGAACGACGCTCGACGGGTTCTGGTGGTGGCCGTCCCCCACTGACCCTCATTCCACGGGTCAGACGGAGAGCGCGCCCGTTTTTGCTCCGGTCCACGGGGAGGCACTCTGCGGGAGCGGACATTTCCGACTGCGGGACTGCACTGAACTGCACGTCGTCTGGCAGTCATCCGCCCCCGAACACCGCGGCACCTTGTCGATAGGGTCCACGTCGTCCGGCGCAAGCTTGCGCAGCGCCAGCACCAGCGGTGGGACACCTGCCTTCGTCCATCACGCAGCCGATCGTTATTTATAAAGGTAACCAGAGGACTCGGACGCGTCAGCAGCGGCGTCGCCGCCACATCGCCCGATGTGCACCTGGAACGCGCGACTCGGTCTACCCTTAGGAATGCTGTGCTGCTGCGGGCGACGCGACCGGCCGGCGAATGGCCGGCGGCCGCACCTGCCGCTGGTACCGCCTGGCGGACGACAGCTGCTGGATGGCGGGGCACTGCGGCGACGGTGGGCGATACGCCCGTCGCCTCAACGCCGCCGAGTCGCGCCACGACAGCGCACCGCTCTGGATCTGCCTCAGCAGGTCGTCGCCGGCGCCGCCTTCCCATGAGGCGCCCGCCGCCGCCGCATGCCGCTCCCCGCTCGTCTTCGCCGTGTCGCGATCGCCTTCGCCGACGTCGGGCAGGACTTGGCCCAGGTTGCCTGGGGCGAACACGTGTGGCGGGTCGACATGCCGCAGCCGTTTCATCTGGTCCAGGATCATCGCCAGCAGCGGGCTGACGCCTTCGGGCGCAGGCGCCGGTCGGCAGACGACCCGGCCGACCGGGAACGGTGGCACGACGACCGGCGCGGCAACGGGCCGTAATCGAACGCAGCGGATCCGGTCGGCCAGGGACGGGGGCGGCCCAGGCGGCAACGGGGGCGGCATACGCGCCCGCGACCGGTGCACGATGATCCGGTGGATCGCGTCGAGGCGGTCGGTCAGCGACATGGACGGCGGCGGGTGCACGCCCAGGTGCGCCTCGATGTCGGCGACGTGCGCCTGGGCGGTCAGGTGGTCCTGGTGCAGGCGCCGCGCGTGCTCGCAGATGAACGCCAGGCGCGCCCGCGACGACAGCAACGCGCCGCCGCCCGGTACCGGCAGGCACAACGACGACTCGAGCTGGTGCAGGTCGCGCGACGACAGCGACATCGACATTGTTTGGCCCAGGACGAGACAGTGGGCGAGAGCGCGCGCGCGCCGATCGAGGCGGCGTACCCTGTTGTTTAATGATGGACGGGTGACGTGTAACGCAGGCCTACTCCTCGCCGATCTCGAACCGCTCCTGACGCGACCGGCGCGCCTTCTGCACCAGCAGGTCGCCGCCGTCGTCGTCGACCTGCAGGTCCAGCTCGAACTCGTCGTCGACGTCGCGATCGGTTATCTGCTCGGCGTAGGCGATGGAGCGCGTGTGGGGCCCCGGGCGCCACAGGGCGGCGATGCCGAGCAGGACGGCGAAGTACAGGACCTGTGGAAACCCGTCGTACAGCAGGTACGTGAACTGCCAGTATCGCAGCTGGAGCGCCTGCTCGACAAAGTATCTGTCCGACGTGGTCAGCAACGTCGTCCTCCACATACGCGCTGGCCTACATGCGGAAGGCGCCGAACAGGCAGGCGACGACGAGCGCGGCGATCAGCAGCGCAGAGAACGACCACATGATGTCGTGCTTGGCGATTTGGTGCCTGTGTGGGCGGGTCCCGTTGGCGACTGCCGATGCGCTAGAGGCGGCGCCCCGATCGACGTACCTGGTGTGTAGGTCGTCGAGCGTGTCGCTGAGGGACGCGAACGTCCACCAGTAGAAGGCGGCGTCCATCAGCGTGACCGGCACCATCAGCAGCAGCGTCGTCTGCGACGGGGACGCCGCACCGCGCACCGTCGCCATGTGCAGGCTCAGCTGGAGCAGCGCCTCGAGGACGGCGAACAGCGCGCCGGCCGCCAGGATACGATTCGTGGATCGCCCCAGCGACGGTTTGCTGACGCCGAACCCCATGCTGACGGCGACGACCAGCATCCTGGAGACGGCGCGGCGCACGGATCCGGCGACGAGCGACACGGCGAACAGCGCCATGGGGCGGTCGCCGGTGCGGTTGAACGTGCCGTAGTACGTCATCCACGAGAACGACTCGATCAGGCACAGGACGAGGACGACCGAGATCGCGTGCTGCACCTGCATGACCTGCGTCCGATGACGAACGTTCATCAGGAGCCAGGCGGCGCCCAGGGCCAGGTACGCGAACGACAGCGCCGTGTAGAATTGCACGTACGGGTAGTCTAGCGAGCAACGTGCACGTCAGCGGGTGCATGGCGGCGGCGGGCGGGTCGCAGTACCGATAGGGCTCAGCATGCCGGTCGGGTGCCGGACGACGACGGTTCCAGACATGGTGGCCGACATGGGCGCGAAGGCCGTGTCGGCGTTCGGGCACACGCCCACAATCATCATGACGAAGCGCGTGTCGGCGACGCTCGCCTTCGTGTACCAGGCGGTGCCGTCGACGACGTCCTCGGCGTAGACGCTGACCAGGGCCGGGTTGAAGACCAGGTGCCCCGGGCGATTGCACAGCTTCGACTCGTACAGGTCGCTGTCGCAGCAGACGTGCGCGCGCCCGTTCAGCTTCAGGCCGAGCGCGTCCCGTATGCCGGGCAGGTCGCCCGGGCGCATACCGATGACGGCGACCGAGATCGGGACGGGCGCCGCCGCCGGTTGCCCGTCGAACCGGACGTTCACCGTCACGGTCGCATTGTCGCCGTCGTCGGGCGCCACCAGCGACAGGCCAAAGTCGACCAGCGACCCGCGGTCGATCGGCTCCGCCTCGTACGTGAACGTCTCCGCCGCGGCCAGCGACGCCCACAGCAGCCAGAGCCACATTCGACTGTCAACGCTGTGTCGTCGTCTGGCCGGTCACGTGAACAACGGGACAGGGTCACAGAGGAGGGGGTCGCTCTACGCGGAACACGTGTTGCTGTGTATTGCATTCAACGACGACGCGGGTTAGCGGCGACGGCAGGCGGCCAGCGCATCGTCACGATGGTGCTGGGCGGCCGTCTGGGCGCAGAGCTGACGGTCCCTGGCGCCGGCGCGCAGCAACACGTCGATCACGTCGACGTGGCCATGGGCGGCCGCCCGGATCAGGGCGGTCTCCCCGTGCCGGTTGGCGCGGTTGACGTCGGCGTGTCGGGCCACGCAGGCGTGCACGACGTCCAGGCGCCCGTTGGCCGCCGCCAGGTGCAGGGGCGTGTCGCCGTTGCCGTCTCCCCGGTCCAGGTCGGCGTTCGCGCGATATAGTATGTCAACGACGAAGACGTGCCCCTGCGTAGACTAGCTTGTGATGCGCCCGTTTGGAAAGAGAGGGTGTGAGCGCGGGTACCTTCTCTGCCGCGAGGTGGATCGGCGTCCTGCCGCCGGCGTCAGCGGGATCGGCGTCGGCCCCGTAGTCGAGCAGGGTCAGCGTGGACGCCATGCGGCCCCTGGAGGCGGCCGCGTGCATCGGCGTACGACGCGCCGGCGTGGACAACGAGTTGACGTCGGCGCCCGACCCGATCAGCTCGTGCATGCACAGGATGTGGCTGCCGCGTGCCGCGAGGTAGAGCGCGGTGACGCCGTCGTGCAGCACGTCGACAGGGACGGCGCCGGCGCTGAGCAGGGCGCGGACGACGTACTCGTGGCCGTTGGCGGCCGCCAGGTGCAGGCAGCCGGTGAAGTCAGCGCCGTGCTCGAACAGGACGTCGATGATGTGATCGAACCCGTCCCTGGAGGCGATCTTCGCCGCGGAGGCCAGCGCGCGCTCGTCGGTCCGCAGGCAGGATCCCTTGAGCAACGACGTGACACGAGATGTCGACCCCGTCTTGACCGCATCCAGCAGCGCCTTGGGCGGGTCGTGCCGGCAAGGAACGTCACCTGCGAACGCCTGCGTGAACCACGCCGGAAGGCTGAACGCATTGCCCGCTGCCATCGCCAGCGCCAAGCAGGCCAGCACGCGAAGGGTCGCCATCGTTGCGAACTGATACTGGCGCCGGTCGCGTCAATGGCAACGGTCGCGGCGACAGGGACCCGCCCTCGTCACACAGTGCGCCCCAGGCCAGTGAGTTGTACATATCTAGGCAGGAGGTCGCAGTACTAAACTGTCACCAGTGCTAAAACAAGGCGAACTTTCGCAAACGTCGGTCCCCGGTCTGGTTGAACCGGGAGAGCGCAGGCAAGGTGGGCGCCGGCCCTGTGACGAACCATCGCCGGGATGCCACGTACGTACGTACCGAGGAGAGGCTGCGTCGTCCAGCGGCCGCTGCCTGCCCTGCACAACAACGATGGCGCTGTACAGCGGGCGCAAAGCCCTGCTGGTCCTGGCGGGCGTCTCCATTGTACAGCCGCTGCTCCTGCTCTGGCTGGGGGGCGTGTTCACATTTACCGACATGGAGGACACGGTCGAGGCGTTCTATAAAGGGGCCGACCCTGCGCCTTGGGCGCACGACGTCGACCTCCTCGTTCCGATCGCGTCCGCTGAGTCGTCATTCTACGAGGTGACTCGCCTGCTGATATGGTCGGCGTTGCTGTTCTGGCCGCGCCGGCACTTCCGCCTCGTCATCGTCACCGATGAGGAAGACCCGGAGACGCCCTCGGTCATGAACCAAACGATGCACTACGCCAGGGGGCACCAGGCTGTCCGGAATATCGAGTTCCGGAACAACACGCTGGCGTTCAAGCAGTCGGGTCAAGGTCGGGCCCGACGCGGCGCTCTCGCCCATGTAGCATACGTTGCTGAGCCGCTCTGCACAGAGCGTCAGCAGTGGATCATGTTCTGGGCCGACAACTTCACCGACGCCGAGTACATCGGCCTGGTGGACACCGACACGGTCGTCACCAGCCGCATCCTGTACGAGGACATATTCGCAGAGGGTGATCGACCGCGCGTGCGGGTCGTCTACGGCCCACCATTATGCTCCCCGTGTAGGATGAGGCGACGCGCGTGGGGGGCCGTTCGTCGAACTAAGCCGAATGCGCTGTCAGGGATCGAGACGCCGCAGGGGACGCTGTTCGCGACCGGATTCAAGGAGAAGTTCAAGGGCATGTCGCAGTTCCCGGTGGTGGTGAAACGCGCCCACCTGCACTCGTTCCGGGAGCACATCCGCCTGCACCTGAACATGACGACGTTCGACGACGCCGTCGAGCTGCTGGTCTCCAAGAAGACGAGCTTGCTGTGGTTCGCGCAGTTCAACCTGATCGTCAACGTCCTGTACGAACTGTTCTACGACGACTACGTCTGGCATGTGTTCCGGCGGGAGCCCGGGTGGGATGGCCCAGGGCCCCTGGGCCAAGTTGCCAACGTAGGTTCCCCCCGCAGCTGCTGGACAGCGTCGTCGTGTACTGAGTGGCCCACTGATTGCGCACAGCTGGCCGAGGCCAATCTACGGCCGCAGGACATGCTGCTGTGGCCCCACGTCTGCATGCACTGGTCGTACAGGCCGACCAGCATCCCCCAGACGAACAAGCAGTTCGTCAAGCTCATGCGCGAAGGCCACTGTCACGGGCTGCGGAACGCCACGTTGCGATCGGGCGACGCGCCGTGGTACTGCGCCGACATCCGCGTCGCCGAGCGCCCCTGGGTCCGGCCCTGTTCGGATGCGGACCGACGACGTCGCGGGTCTGACCGCATCGCAGATCGAATGGCTGTTCGAATTCGACTTCTTCTACGACGTCCCCGGCAACGACGACGCGCATCGGCGCCGTCGCCACATCATCGAGACCATCGCAGGTGCGTACCGGTGGAGGGGCCCGCGCACGCAGCGCAGACGGTTTTTCAACGCGTCGCAGACCACGAATGGGACCCCGCCCTGCTACGCCTGCTCGAGCAGCAGCCCGAGCCGACCCTCCTCAAAGAATAAGACGGGACGCCCCCACCCCGCGAGCGGAATACATTATTGGCAGCAGGTGGTGCGGCCGCGCGCTCTCGCAACATGTTCGTGTGCGCGACGGGCGCCCCAGTCGGAGCTGCACCGGGGTCGACTGTGGGCTGCAAACGGCCGGCTGCAGTTCCCGGCGGCAGCCGCGGAGGGACGTTGGCCCCGGGGACATACGAAAAAATCGCCGCGGCGACACGCGCGGTCCCCGATGCCGTCATTTTCCAATTTGGGGTGGCGGACCGACCCGGGACGGGGGCTGCCGCCGCTGCTGCTGCTGCTGCTGCTGTCGTCATGTTGACGCGCGTCGTCTGGGGCGTCGGCATCTGGGTGGCCACGGTCGTCCTGCGCACGCTGGCGTCGTGGCTGGTGGCGCTGCTGCCGAGTTTCGGGGGCGTGCCGGCCGCCCCGCGCACGGACGCCGGCCGCGACCTCGGCTTCACCATGTTCGCCGTGACGCCGCCGATCCTGCCCGACCTGTTCATCATCGTCGGGACGATCGCCACGCTCATGGCCGTGTCGAAACGCGATCGCACCGGTGTCCCGTACGGCAATCGCATGACGAACCATGTCGGTGGATGTCGCGTTTGTCGCCCCGGCCGTCGTCGATGACCGCGCCGCCCTTGTAGTTGCTGTTCTGCGGCGGCGTCATTTGGGTGTTCAGCTCGCAGCTCAGCTTCCTGACGCAGACGGCGTCGCCGTCGGCGGAATGCATGATCGCCGTGCGCCCGCTGAACTACGAGCAGTCGCTGTTCGCCCATACGAACTCGCTGCGGCTGTCGTTCCACGCCGCCTACCTGACCATGATCGTCCTCGGCTGGCAAATGTACCACCCGTCGGTCAATTCCGATTTCAGGTTCGATCGTGGAATCGGATCACGTCGCGCGTTCCTCCGTTTGCTGACGCGTGTGTGCAGCAAACGCCTCCTCATGGCGGCCTGGATCGTCGCCCTGATCTCCATCATCTCGTCGCGCATCGATTTCACGGCCGACGTCGTCCGCGGCAGCCTGTTCTCGTTCGTCGTCTTCTATTTCTACCGGTACATGTGGCCGGAGAAGGTCAACCCGGTCGGCATGACGGTCGGCGCGGACGTCCTGTCAACCGGGGAGCGCGAAATCGTCGGCGTTCCGTCTTCTACCAGGGTGTCCCGCAGGCGGTCTGCGAGGCGAAGTTCGCTGACGGCCACGCCGACGGCAACGACGACGACGCCACCGCCGGTGGCGCCAGCGGCGACGCAGACGTCCCCGCCGCCGCCGACGCCGGCAACGGATCTCCAAGCGGAGATCGCGCGCCAGCGTTCCAATTACCTGGCGCTGCTGCGTCATGCGCTGACGAACACCATCTACGAGGACGAGCCGCTCGTCGTCTTCGACTGCACCGACCGGACCAACTTCGTGTCCGTCGGCAAGTACAATATTCGCGTTCGCGAATCGGGCCTCGACCTGCCCTCCCTGGCCCACTGTTCGTGCGTCGTCCTGTCGTCGTGCGTGGAACGTCGCGTTGACCGTGTGCCTGCTGGCGCAGGTCGCTCCGGGGGTATGCGCCTGCAAGCGCTCCATCAGTGCGTCGAGAAGGTCCTGGGCGGCAACGTCCCCGGCGACCTCATCGACGTCGGCGTGTGGCGCGGCGGTGAGGCCATCTACCTACGTGGCGTCCTGAATGCCTACAACTGCCACGACCGCACCGTGTTCGCCGTTGGCACGTTCCGAGGCCCGATCAGCATCCCTACGATGTACGTCGCTTGTGCGGGTGGGTGTTGCTGGGCGTCCCTCTCTCGCTCAGCTGCTGTCCACACAGGCTGAAGCGGACGTTGCAATTCTTTTGCAGCATCGTCCCGATGATCTGGGTCGTCAACGTTCTGTCCGTGCTGACGAGGCTGATCCCGAAGGCGGCCCCGTTCCCGACGGTCGCCGAGCCCGGCAGGAACGGCAGGCAGCACCAGGCCTGGCTGCAGTTCCGCCTGGCGAATCCCGACGTTCTCGAGCGGAGCACCGTCGGCACCGACATCGTCTCCGTCAAGAACGCGTTCAAACGGTACATGGTGTATCACCTGGCGCGCGCACGCACACACACAACGGCTGATCGTGTCGCCGGCAGGTACGATCTGCTCGACCCGCTCGTCGAATGCATTCAGGGCGACCTGAAGGTGACGCTGTCGCACCTGCACGGGCGGAACCTGTCCCTGATCCGGCTGGGATCCGGTATCAGCGACGCCGACTCGACGCAGGCACTGTCGCACCTGTACCCGCGGCTGTCCAGCGGCGGGTTCGTCATCGTCGACGACTACGCCGGCGCCATGGCGTCCATCGATCGGTTCAGGGACGAACGGCAGGTGCGCGACCCGATCGTCTGGATCGACCATCAGTGCGCCATCTGGCGGAAACAGGCCGCATAACGGGGACGCTCTCCGTACCGGTGTTGCCGCGCCGGGTGCCTCCTCGCCCAGGCCAGACGCGCGTGCGTCTGCGGGGGTTTCCAATCCCGTCTCGTATCTGTTTAACAACGAGTTCACCTATTTCACGAGCGGCTGCCGTCCCGAACGTAACAGGGTCTCGCCAGGAACAG
Source organism: Plasmodiophora brassicae (assembly GCA_039704465.1). Taxonomy (NCBI): domain Eukaryota; phylum Endomyxa; class Phytomyxea; order Plasmodiophorida; family Plasmodiophoridae; genus Plasmodiophora; species Plasmodiophora brassicae. Next base: position 739,951 of record JASFAU010000017.1, read on the forward strand.
CACCCGCGCCGGTCTTCTCTTCCAGGAGTTGCTTCAACGTTTCGCGCTGCGCTTCACGGCAGCGTTGACCTGCCTGCCGCGCGGGTGCCCGACGCGAACGCGGTCCCGGCGTGCACCGCCGCTGGCGTTCAGGCCGAACTCGGACGCGTTCTCGAGCAATTCGTCAACGGACGGCGCCTTGTTGTCGCGGCGCGGTCGCCTGAGTTCGTCGTCGCGCAGGACCAGGTCGTTGTTGTGGCGGCCGCCGCGCGGCTTCGGGATCGAGTAGATCGTGCCGCGCAGGTTCGCCGCCTGCCGCGCCGAGTGCCGGTACTTGATCCAGCCGCCGCTGGTGACCTTGACCCGACTTCTGGACAGCGTCGGCCCGCCACACGAGCCGCAGAACACGCGCGACATGTCCATCGTGATCTTGTAGCAGGCGTAGCACCGCAGGCACCACTGCGCCGCGCTGCGGATCGCCTTCCCGTCGACGGACGTCAGGCGCAGGCCCATCTGCAGCATCACGTTCTGCATGGCGAAATCGGTCGTCACGCACGACACCGACGACGTCGACCGGCGCTGCTGCTGCTGACCGGCCTGGCGGCCACCATGTTTCTGCGACGCGATGTTCTCCACCGTGATCCATTCGCCGCCGCCGTCGTCGTCATCGTCCACACGCGCTGCCGCCTGATCGCCCGTCGACGTCTCCGAGAGGGTCAACGCCGCGTTCAGACCTTCCACGAGCTGTTCCTCGTGCGACGGGCGCCGCTCCCCGTCGGCGGGCGGTTGCTCGACAGCCGCAGACGTGTCGGGCTGCTTCGCCGGCGGGACGAAGGCGCGACGACGACCGTCGACAACAGCGGAAGAGCGTAATTGCTTCGGGTGCCGGCGAATATGCGCGCCGCCGTGCCGCTCCCTTTCGATCATGTACGTCAGGGCGAGAACGCGGAGGTCGGTGGCGGAAAGGACGTAGTAGTCGCCGGTCTCTTTCGCAAACTGGGCAACGGCATCCAGGGCGGCGCTGTCCACCGGGCGCGTTCCAATCTTGAACGGCAGCGCGTCCAGGGCGGCACGGGCCACAGGGTCCCGGACCTCGTTGAGTACATCGGGCGTCGTCCATAGCTGGCAGCCCTGCGCCGCCATCCCACCGAGGAACGTCGTCGTCGTCGTTGCCATCAGTGACCCGGCATCCAGGATCACATGCTCCAGGGGGACGTCATCGGTCGGCCCCATTGTGTGGCGGCGAGTCCGCCACGGACTCCGCCGCGGACTTCATCACCTCGCCCCCGCGCTGACCGGCGTCGACGTGCCGAGTGCCGACATTGCCAGCTGCTCTGGCTCGAGCTCGATATGCTCAATATCATGGCCAACGAACGCGAACGAATCGTTCTTTGGCTCCCAATTACACGATGCTTGGCATATTGAGTTCGTGCATGTCGGTTTCATCGCGTGGACAAGAGCAGGCGTATATTCGTGGATACACCCCGGTCATTTGGCCGCGTTTGCTTCCGATCAGCCACCAAGCGGGCTCGCTACAGACCAGACGCGCTGGCTCGTGCTTGACACAGCGACCATGCTTCACGTATGCCCTGCTGTCGATGTCCTCGATTACCCTGCATACTTCGGTATCTGTCCCACACCGTATTCCGAGAACGCAGGACCCCCTAATATGGTTGCCATGGAATTCCGTCGATTCGTCGACGCGACCTTTGACAGCTGGGCTGGAACTTGTTGCTGACATACCCTTTCCTGTTTGGTCGTCGTGATGTAGGCCTCGATGCCGTGCAGTACCGGTCGCGGCAGCCGACTGCCGCCGTACGTTGCTCATCTCAGAGGCTCTCTCCGACTTCGCCTTGAATGCATCATCGTCAAAGTAGTGCACAGCACCCATAATGTTAGATCGCAGAACGATGGCGCCGGTGTGCCCAACGAGCAGCGCGGCGAGGGCTATGATCGACAGCGCGGTAAGGCGCACCGGACACGAATGCGATTGACGATGGCCATAGTCTTTGTCACACGAATATGGATGTGGTCTTCCAGATCACCCCAGGGGTGCGGGGGCAGGAGGGGCATTGCATGCTGCGGACGGTACTACGTATATCCTATTACGACAACGCAGGGCGCCCTGCGGAACTAGCGCGACTGGCCCGCTACTCTAACGATGGGACTCGAGCCAGCGCAGGGCGCTCTGACGTTCCTGGTCAGGGATGGCTAAATTCCACTGAAGCATCCTGACGATTGCAACATGCCCCTGATCCATGGCCTTGCGTATCGGCGTCCGGCCCGTCGTGTCAGCCGTGAGGGTGTGCTCCCCGGTAATGTAGATCAGCAAATCGACAACAGCGTCCTCGCCCGAGGACGCGGCCCAGTGCGCCACGTTCGCATGGCCTTGCCATTCGACAGAGCTGATGAACCAGGCCTGAGAGCCCTGGGTGACAAGAGCCTTGTGGATCGCGTCAACAACCTGCCGCTCTTGTGCCGAACCGGCGGCCTCGCGAAGTCGAACAATGCCTGGACAGTAGGCCACAACGTACGAGAACGCGTTGTCTTCGAAATGAATCAGATACGGGAGCATTTGGAGGATCTCGGTCCAGCTCTCCTTCGTCGACATGAACGCTATCAGCAGACGAGGCATGCCGAGACGCATGCCTGCGTCAAACAGATGGCATTGCCAGGACGGGATATTCGGCCAGTCGGACAAGCCGTACGCGTTAAAGATTTCCCGAGCGTGTACGTCCCCACTCTCAACCTGTTGCAGGAGACTACCATTAGAGGACCTTCTGACAGGGCAGGAACTTGTAGTGGACATACCCCTTTCAGTTTGATCACCTTGATGTAGTCCGCGATGGCATCCAGTACAGGTTTGGTGATGGGCAGCGGCTCGTTGCCATTGCTCCGTATGTTGGAGGCCTTCTCAGACTGCGCGTCGAATGTCGCGTCGTCAAAGTCGTGCTGAGCACCCGTGTTGGACCGCAGAACGATGGCGCCGGTGTGCCCGCTGAGCAGGACGACGAGTGCCAGGGCCGACATATTCGACACGGCGCGCCCGACACGAATGCGATCGACGATGGCCATTGCCCTTCTTCAACCAGATGTGGAGCCGATCTTCAACCCAGGCAGAATGAGAGCTATCTATAGAATTAAATTGTCGCTGACAGTGGCCTCCCACCGCCGGGGGCTATGCTACTCCTGAGTCGGGCCCCCAAATTCGAGGGGAGGGGGCAACCGTGGCACTGTAAGGTCTCGGGTTCGAAGCATGGTTCTCCCGAAATTAAAACGCCCGAGTACCTCAATTAGTGCCAGCCATTAAGCGACTCACGGGGAGGTAGGCGAACCACCCGTAAACGCAGAGTATGACTTCGATCGGGATCTGAAATCCCGGCACAGAGAGTGTGGCAATCGACAAACTGATGTCGGCAAGGTTGAGCGAAAGCATCGTTCCTGGTGGGGAACGCTGGCGCGCTCTACCGGCAGGTCGGCGGGGTCGCGCGCGCGCGAAACATCACCGACAAACAGGCGGCGCCCCGTCTTCTGTAACGGTAACGCTCCTGCCAGCCTCAGACCCGTTGCAACCTCGCCGACAGCGTTCGTTGATCGTCACCAAGGCCATGGCTGACCTCGTTGCGGAGGTGTCCAAGTGGTGGCAGTCGGGGAAGATTGAGCAGCGCGCGCTGCTGGTCGTCCTGGGCTCTGTCGAGGTCAGCATTCTCGGGTTTGCGATCTCCAGCTGGGCCGCCGCCGGAAAGGACGCCTACATGCCTTCGGCTCAGTTTGTCCTCGCCTGGACATCCATCCTCATGATCGCCGCCGGCGTCCTCGCCGCCGCCTTTGTCGTCGTTGAGTCGCTGCGCAATGAGTTCACGTTCGGCACGCTGATCACGTCCTTCTTCCTCATCGGGCAGTTCGCCCTCCTGTCCGCCCTGTCGTCGTCGTCCACGAAAATCACCTCGTACACATCGATGGCCGTGTTCGCATCGCTCGTCGCTATCCTGACGCACGCCTTCGTTGCCATCGCCTGGTACATGCGAGCGGAGCTCGTCCCTACCTACTCCGACTCAAGCATGACCAAGGGCGTCCCCAATGCTGTCGCCTGATCATTATCAAGCTTTCCTGACGCAACCGGAATGCTGTGCAGGCATGGCCTACGAACAATAAATTGCAGACTGGTGCAGCGCCATTCACCTGTTGCTCAATAGGAGCAGCATCGGGTTGGAGATATTCGAGGCAGTTGGAAGGGCGACATTCAGTCCCAGTCTCCGCGTGACCAGATTGAGAGGTCGACGGAACAAGAGGGATATGCCGCTGTGGGTTGCTGTCGCTGCAGCAGCAGCACTACTCCTGCCCCTGCCCGGTTTCGTAATAAGCCAGGACGTTCTGCTCCCCGGATTCAACCTGCTCTCGTCGCGGCGGCCGTTCCCGTTTTCCAATGTCCCCAGGGAGCTGGTCCACACTCTGGATAACGTAACGATCGACGAATGCGGGTCAACTTGCGAAAAGGCGAACCTGTGCCAGACAATGGTCTACGTGGATGCACCCATCATGTCGTGCCGATTGTACAACCTCCGTCCGCGCCACATTGAAGCGGATGCCCTGCTGCTGGAAGACTACGCCACAGTTGGGAGGATCTACGAGAAAAAGGCGGACGTCTCGTTCCCTGCTAACGTCGTTATGTTCACTCGAGCGTGCAACTGTAATATGCAGGCGTATGCAGGTCTGGAGTATTTCTCAATAGCAATGCTTTAGGGCGATACGGATCCTGGAGCCGGGTCTCATTCACAAACGTATACGACACGACCGGACCCAGTCCCGGTAACGCCCACCACGAGTACGAACAGTGCTCGCAACGATGCCGGACGCAAACAGAGTTCGCGTGCAGATCGTGGTCCGTCCAAGAATCAAAGCGCGGAACGTCGATATTCATGCACTGCGAGTTGTACGAAACGTCGCCATTCGTAGGTGCATTCACGCAAAAGTTCACGTCAGTGCCTGCCGACGACGTCATGTACGGCGACCAACCTTGCCGAACCCGAATGACGTTCGGGATCAACGCCGAAAGAATCGTGTCGACCGGGCTGTGTTCTCCGACCGAGTCGTGTACTCCGAACGCAAACCCGAACCAGCACCGTCGTGATCAAGGCGCCACTAGCCCTCCGTACCCGGTTAGCATGGCATCTCACGGGGACGGCGGCAACCCAGCAAGCTCCGGCGACCGACACGCTTCCTTAAGGGCTGACGAGAACCGCGACCAAACCGATGTCGTTATCCCGGCCACAGATACGTCGTCGACGTTGAGGATCCGGCCGTTCACCGTTACTCATGGAGTGCTGATCGCCGCAATTGTACTTGTCCTGTAGCACGAACACAGTAAACTGAGAATATGGGCCTCTGTATCACTATCATTGAATGCAGCAGCCTGGCCACCTGATGTGCCCAGGAGGTACACCCTTCCCACACTACAACTCGTGTTCGTGATATTTCATGGTGAACTCCTCGTTTCCAACTATCTCGTCAGTTGTCGAGCTTGCCTCTACCAAATCGACCCGGTGCGCTTCGTAACGGCGGCTTGCTTGTGCGTTCCAAGTTTACTACAGTAGGTCCAACATGCATCACCATACTAGGGTCGACGTTTGTCCCGGAATCCTTTGTAAATCCCGTACGCGCCGTAGGCTGTTAGTGCACAACCGGCAACGTCGACGCCACCGAGAATGAGGCTGCCGCCAGCCATGCCTAGCCCGAACCCCGTTGCGTTCCCAATCCATGCGAGGGTGGACGTTGTCTTGGCCGCACCCGACAGTGTACTAATCGCCGTCCCGGTGCCTGCTGTGGCCCCCAGAGCACCTAGAACTGAGCCGGCAGTGGAAACGGTGGCGCCGTGGGTCAATATTTGTCCAGTTGCTATCATTGTTGCGTCGCGAATCGCGTTCTCTGTGGCACCATTCGCCTGGACGGTATCTGGGGTACGTGGCGACGGCGGCTCACCATTAACCAAAGGTACAAATCGGCGGTGTGTGCACTGCAGCTGACCATCAGCCATGCCGATCAATATATAGAGCACGTCCCCATCTGTGAAGGCCTCGCCAGCTAGGACATCCATGTTGACAGCACGTCCCTCATCATCCCGAACTTCAACGAGAACCTTTTCCGGCAGGTCGACACTGCTCAGAATCCGCCTGACGAAATCGTAAACGAGCTCCTGCGGATGGGCACTTAGGGCAACACGCTGGCCCGCGCAACGCACAGACAGCCGCAGCGGTCGCTGATAATACTTCATGCGGGTTGGGGAAATACGCCATCGAACACCCAAGTCAACTTCAGGCCCTGAATGACTCAACTGGTATTACGCGCAGTCGGTCAACGTGATTGTGGCGCTCTGCGCGGAACTGCAACGGCCGCCAAGTCGGCCGGCGCCCAAACATCATGCCCCTGTCATAGTATGACGTCATCCTAGAGGGCCCCTGTCATAGGGCGTCACACCCAATGGTGCGATGTGACACCTTATGTGAGTCCTAAATCTGGTCTCGGAGTTTCTGTATGACCGGGCCATGCCAAAAATAGGTAATGCAAATTTAACGCTGCGATTTGGGCAGACATCGTCAATTGCCGCGGACACCGCGGTCGGCGTCGATGACTCTGTCCTGGGCGACGATCGTTGGAGCGGGACTGGCCGCCTGGGTCCTGTTCATCTCGCCGTCGTCGTCGATGCCGTCGTGGAAGACGGTGGGCCTGTCCACCGCCGGGGTCGTCACTGCCAGCCTGGCGCTGCTCTACAAGTTCCAGGAACGGTTACTGTACGCCGTCGACGGCCAGGCGCATTGTTCGGTTCCCCGCGTAATACGATGTGCGGTGTAGGTACCTTCCGGGCGCCGCGTCACCGCATATACGCCCGAGGGACAACCCACAAAACTATCGCAGACCTGACGAATGGGGCATGCCGTTCGAGGACGTCACGCTCGTCACTGCCGACTCGGTCCGCCTCGCTGTACGTCACCCGCCACCCCTTCAACCATTCCTCCAGTGCATAATCCGTCCGCCTACAGGGTTGGATGATCAAGCAACCATCCGCACACAACGCTCCGACCCTGGTCTACTTCCATGCAAACGCTGGCAGTATGTGATCCGTTGCGCGGAAGCCTGCAAGACATTGTTCCGATTGGGGCGGTTGTTGACAGATATGGGGTTCCGCCTGCCCAGCATCGACCAGATGTATCACAGGCTGTCCTGCAACGTGTTCATCATCAGCTACCGCGGGTACGGCGACAGCGAAGGGACGCCGTCCGAGCAGGGCCTCATGCTGGACGCCGAGGCCGTCCTCGAGGTACCCGCACGGCTTACCATCGTTGGCGCGCTCTGACATCCCCGGTCTGCCCAGCACCTGCTCCGCGAGCGCCAGGACATCGACCCGCGCCGCCTCGTCGTGTTCGGCAGGTCGCTCGGCGGTGCTGTTGCGGTGCGTGCACTGCTGCGGGGGGGCGCCGCGGGACAAGCCCAGCCCACGGCAGTGACGCAGATTTGCGCGCTGCAGTCGCGGCTCCGTGGGCGGTCTTGCGCGGCCAGCCCCCGTTCGCCTGCTGAGTCGTCTCTACTGACACGCCCCCGTTGCGCAGCTGTTCATCGCGAAACGGTACAACGCGGAGGTGCGCGCGACAATCATTGAGAACACGTTCACGAGCATCCCCGACATGGTACGCGGGCGTGGCTGATGGTCCAACACCATGGGCGCCGGATCGATTGCTTGGTGTTGCTCAGGTGGATGTCGTGTTGCCGTTGCTGGCGCCGCTGAAGCGATTGATCCTGCGCATCGACTGGCCGTCGCGGTCGCGAATCGGGCATGTCACGCACCCGATCCTGTTCTTGTCCGGGACGCAGGACGAGCTCGTCCCGTCCCACCAAATGGAGGCGCTGTACGCCGCCGCCGTCTCATCGCCGCACAAGGTGGGTGAAAGTGCCCCCGGGATCCTGGTCCGTTACTGACGAGAAACTCGCAGGAGATTCATCGTGTCGAGGACGGGACGCACAACGACACGTGGTTGAAAGGCGGCGAGGCATACGTGGCCAAGATGCTCGAGTTCATCACCAGGCACGCGTCGGCAACACGAACTGGATAAACAACGGCCACTCATCGACTGTCCAGCGCCCCTGTCCATGGATGAGCCCTACTAGCAAGACCATGATGGCTGGTCACGCTGGAATGTCTGTAGATATGGATTTCTGCGGTATCGTGTCGGTCCAGTTCAGGTCGAACTGGTAGACCGGTTCAGGACGCGTCCACCGGGTTCTCATGATCGTGTATCGGACTGACGCCTTGGACGGGTCGCCATGCGGTGCCTGAACTTCCACGCGCCCGTAGTGCAACCCGGTCCAGCTGAGGAACCGCTCCTCTTGCTGGCTGCCCGACCAGTGCCGCCATGGAACCGGCGGGATCGGGAACGCACCGATCGCACTGCCCGTCGCAGTCAGCAGGACGTCATGCGAACAAACGCGGACGTACCTGGCAGAGAATTCATGGAGGAACGAAAACGGGTGCAGCTGGAAATGAGCGGCCCAGTGCGCGTCCCCTGTCTGGACAGTAAGCCCACGACATACGGGGTCAACCCAGGCGACCAACCTGATATGAGGACGACACCGGTGATGTTGTTCGACTGGACGAACGATGCAATCTCGGCGAACTTGGTCCGGTAGACGACCCAGCCGTCGTCCACCGGCTTCAACGCCAGATCCGACCAGGGCCTGACGACGCGTCAGCGCAGGCGACACAGGTCACGAGATCGTAATGGCGTACATTGAAGAAGCGACGAACTTGAACGTCGCCTGCGATTGACGGAGCCAGTCCAGCAGCGCGCCTTTCTGGACGGCGCCGAGCTTCATCTTTGTCTCGTCATCGGCCGCCTTCTTGTCGGACGCGTGCTGGCGCTGATGGGGCGTTGGTCAGTGCGTTCACGAACGCGTTGCCGGTACCCGTACCGTATCAAGGACAAAGAACGACACGGCGCCAATATCGAAGGTGTAGAACAGTTCGCCTGGGACGACGGGCGGGGGGTTCCGGGAGCCGAAGAACGCCCTGTAGAACGGGATGCACCGTTTGAACGCGGGGCAATCGGGACCGTTCGACCACTGTACAACGACAATCAGCGATCGCGAACGCGGAAAGCGGAATGAATGAACGCGAGCGAACGTCGTTCTCGATTTCGTGGTCGTCGAAAGCGGTGAAGAGAGGGACGCGGGCGCCCAGGGCAGCGTACCCCGGGTCCATGATGGTGCGCCGGTAGACCTTCAGCAGGTCCTGTCGGAACGGGACGTCGACGTAGACCTGGTCGCCGAGGAACAACGCGAAGTCGATCGCCGACGCGGCAATCTGCCTGACGCCCGGCAGGCCCGTCCTCGAGTACGGCCAGGCCAGCGTGCACGAGCCGAACGCGAACGTGACCGCCTCCGGGTCCGCTTCGAACTGCCGGCGAACACACCATCAGTACACAATTATATAAGCAGGAGCGGGGCACGATACCGTCCGGAAGGTGACCGATCGCGATAGGACGCCGGGGCCGTCCCTGAAGGTAAACGGTCAGGTCGTATCCATTGGCGGACATAGCGGGCTGTACGTGAAGTGAACGTCGACGTCGTACGACGTGTTCGGGGACAGATGCTCGAGGACGATGATGGAACAGTTGAGATGTTCGGCGTCCAACCGTACGTGTGGGGACGTGTAGTCCGCGTAGGCCCACTGATACCCGGAATAGATGGAGGAATGCACGAGGAGCCGGGCGGACGTGGACGTGACCGCCCCCAGGTGCACGATACCGTCCACGTCCATGGCCGCCGAGAAATGCTCTACCGTTCCCGTCACGAAACGACACACGCGCACACACACCCCGCAAGCGTGATACCGGTCAGGAACGGTGCCAGGAGGTACGTCACGACGGCGACCAGCGCAACGATGATTCCTTCAGCGACGGGACGCCATGTCCGCATTATTGGCGCCAGCGCAACGCACTCTGGTTGAGCAATTCCGACCGGACCTCGTCGGCGCTTCCCTGGGAAACATGTCGACACGCATGTGCCGTCTTATATATGATCGTATTCCGTGTAAGGGCGGTGACTCGTGCGGTTGATAAACGTTGTTTTATTGGGACATGTCTAGCTGCATCGTAAACCGGGACGTGGTTCGCATCAGCGGATAGGTTTGTCTTCAGGTTGGAAACATGGCGTTTTCCAGCATGCAGAAGCCAAGCGTCCTATGTACAGGACAGCATCATGTGCGGAACCAGCTGGTCGACGCTGGCCATGGGCGTTGCACTGGACGTCCCATGGTCAGCGTCGACTCGATAGCGGAATGACGCACTGCGCCGTGTCCGTCACGGACTCCGCCACGGCAAGGGTCCGCCACGCAGTCCGCGGATGCGTTAGGGCGCCCCTCCATATATTACCATGCCCGGGGTGGCGCGACACGCCCACGAGTCACGACGCCACGACATAGGCCCCGACGTAACGTCGTAGGCAATCACCGCTGCCGCCGTGGATAAAACAACGGCGGTGCGACGCAACGCCAATGAGCAGTCGCAGACAATGATCTGCGTTCTCTCCCTCTCAACGAGATAGCCGTTTGGCAATGCCGCCCCAGGTGGTGTCACGTCGAGTGGGCCGTCATGCAATTGAAGAAGCGGCACGCCAAGCAATACCCAGCAGCCAGCCAGCCATCAGCATACGGACACCGCGATTCGGGATCCTCCACGATCGCCAACGCCCCGGCGCCGTTCCATGGTCATGCCGTGCCGACGTGGGCAGCAGGCGGTCGTCGTCGTCGGCGTCCATGGCGTGCGCGCGGGCAGGTGGATCGCGCGCCGCTACATGGGCAAGATGCGCACCTGTGGTCTGCCTCGGGCGCTGTACGGGTGGACGGTGACCGATGGGCGCGATCACCCCGACGGCGTCTCCGTCGGCGCCGCCCTCGTCGAGGCCGACCACGCCATGGTGTGGCCCAAGTACGGCCTGTGCCAGCAGTGGGCGCTGGGCGCCGTCCTGTGCCAGTTCCTCGGCGGCGTACGCCACCTGCCGAATCGGCTGGCGGTCCCGCCCGAGCTCGACATGCGCCTGCCGGCGGCGCTCGTCGCCGAGTCGGTCCGGAACTCGATCCTGTTCTGCCACGAGCGGACGGCGGCCGCCAACATGGCCTCCCACGCGACGTTGTTCGACCGGACGTACGACATCATCTGCCCGCTGCCGGCGCTGGACGCTCGTCGCGCCTCGCTGGTCAACCTGGACATGGCGCGGGTCGTGGCGCGCGCCTGGGCCGACGCGGTGCCGTCGGCGCCGCCGCCGGCCGTCGTCGAGCTCATCCGCCGGTCGTTCGTCCTGACGCCCCGGTCGCTGGAGACGTACCGCACCCAGCAGCGGCAGTCGGACCCGGCCCGCCTGATCCACTTCAACTCGATCAAGATCGACCCGGAGCAGAAGGAGCGCGTGCGGGGCGCCCGTATCCTCGTGTGGCACCACGACCTGTCCTGGGGGGCGCTGGCCGAGGCCGCCAGGAACATCCTCTTCATGGGCGGCGCCGACCGGGTCGACGTGCTCACGGCGATGGCCCCCGGGACGCCCATGACGACCTGCTGCTTCGAGGCGGCCGCCGGTGCCAACCTGGACGACGTCCTGTTCGACATGGAGCGCCCGGCGAAGACGGACGATGTCGCCCTGGCGCGGACCGTGATCGTCGACAAGCACGCCGTCACCTGGGACCAGTCGAACGTCCACTCGGAAGCGAACGCGAAACGCGCCTGGCACGACGTCCTCGGCGAGTGGATCGTCGCCAAGTGGCCCAGGTTCGTGCCGAGCTATGTCCCCCGTAGCAATATCTACTACAAGGGCAACCTGTAGCGAGCGCTGGACAACACCATCCTGCCCTGCGCTGGCCCAAGTAGGCCACCACCGTCCAACGTCTTCCCGACGTCACCCCTGGCGCCGTTGTTTAATCCGGTCTTCTTGAAGGCGAACCGCAGGCGTGATGGCGTCGAGCGTCACCTCGACGTCGACCGTCATGGGCGACCCGTGATGGCCGGTCTCGGACCGGATCATCGTGTAGTGCAGGCCGAGCCGTCGGGCTTCGATCTGGAAGCAGGGGTAGAACCAGTCGGCGGCGCCCATCATCCCGACCCTCATGTAGATCTCGAACAGGGACGTGCCATTCGCCATGAAGATCGAGTTCGACAGGCCTGTGCAATTAACCAGCGCAGCGTGTGCGCGTCCGTTGTCAGCAACGCCATCCACCAGACGACAACGACAAACGTCGTACCGGCGCCATGCGGGCCGACCAGGACGTCGGCCTCGTAGTGCAGACGCACCATGCGCTCATACGAGTCGACGAACGAATCGTAAACGTCCACGACGGCGTTCGGGAACCGGCGCCGCAGCCCAGCGAGGAGGTCCTACAGCGAGAACGTTGCACGTCAGGGCGCGTCAGCGCAGGCACACAGACGACTGTACGAACGTTGTGGTTGACAATGTGGCGTGCCAGGTTCCCTCGCGACTGAAGAACGATGCGCACGGGACGGCGACCGCTCGGCACCTGCAGGGCCCATGTTGAGTTACGTTCGCAGGGCCGGTTTCGCAATCGAGCGGCCGGCCTACCCGCTGTGGAAACCGTTTCGCGAGGTGCAGGCGGAACTCGTCGCGAACCAGGACCGCGGCGCGGGGTATCAATCGTCCTGTTTGGGTGAGTTCATCATCGAGGCCGTTGATCGCCTGCACGAGGTACCTCCAGCAGTGGCGGTCGGCACCAGCAATTTCTCGACGTGGTAGACCGTCCTGGGGTCGTAGTCGATGAAGCGCGAACGGTCCAGCCCTGGGCACGACGATGGTTACCAACACGACGGGCAGGGCACAGACCGGCAGCAGTGTCCTACCGAGCATGGCGTACAGGTCCCAGAGGCCGTCCGGCCCTGGGGGGCGGTACGCCATGATCCGGACGTCGGGGTTGGCGATCAGCCAGTCGCGTACCATGGCCAGCCGCAGGAACGACTCGACCAGCCAATGAAAGTACCTGACCAGCCGATCCCACTCGAGTCAGCACGACCGTTCCCAGGCGACCGCATCCCGATCCGGCTAACCGATAGGCCCAGAACATGGCGATGAGGACGACACGACCTTTGATTGGCGATACGGGGCCATCTGCCAGTGTCGGGTACGGGTTCCAGGGCCCTTCCTCGCAGCCGCCCGGGCGGTACACTATCGAGCAATCGTACACGATGGATTCATGGCCGGTGACGTACGCCTGCAACGCGCGAACGTTAGACGCTCCCTGCAGTCGGCCAGCAATTGCGGCACGACGACGTTCTGGAACAGGACGACCATGCCCTTGACCTCGTCGTAGTCGTAGGCCGGCAGCCGAACGATCATGTTCGGATCGTCGGGCGGCGTCTCGGTCATGCCGACGTCCTTCTCGATCGTCGTCGCGTACTGCAACCCGCGCAGGGCATCGTCCAGACCGTGCAGGCACCCTGATCGAATACACGTCAGCAGGTTGGAGCGCACGGCGATGTCGTAATCGAAGATCGAGAACAGACCCGGGTGGTTAAGCGGGCCGGGAAGATCCAGGCCGACGCCGAGAGACATCGGGTCAAGAAGCCGGAACGGCGCCGCCGGCTGGCCATGGACCCCTTTGGAACGGCGCACAACGGCGCGGTCGTCGAGGTCCTGTGGTTGTGGGCGGCGGGACATCAGCAGGGCAAACGTCGTCAGCAGCAGGAGAACGGCAGCGATCGATGCCAGCATTGGCGCGCCGCGCAGGGTCTTGGCCGGGTACCGTCGAGCCGTCCGAATCGCCTGCCGCATACGCCCTTCCAGCGTACGTCGCCTGCGGGATAGCATCGCTGCTGTACTAAATCTGGAAATAGCCGAGAACAGGGCTTCCGCCTTCCGGAAGCAGGAAGCGCGTGGTCACAAAAATGCGTGACTGGCAATCGGTTCTACATACCAACATACCAACAGCAGCGGGACATACGCATATACCAGAGTTAAACTTCGGTTGAAGCACCACCCTCGTTGGGCACAACCCCGGCTTTAAGCACCCGACCCCAGGAACAATAATTATTGTTCTCATAACCAGAACCGGTGTGAACATGTCCGAACCGAACTGAACCGTCATGGGACGTGTGAACCAGGAACCGAACCGAACCAGCGATCCTCGAACCGAACCGAACCGACACCGAGCCAGCGCTATATAACCGCGGTTTACCAGTCGCCGCGTGCGGCCACATGCTCCTGCCTTGCTGCCGCCCTTGCTGTTGCGGTTGCGGTCGTCCTCACCGTCGCCACCCTGCTTGGTGTATTGTTTCGTCGCTGCCGACTGCGCAGTCGTTACCGCCGCTATATCGCCGCCCTGCCTGCTGCTGCCCCAGTCCTGCCGTCGCCGATCTGCCGACATGCCGATCACGCTCGCAATCGGTCCACTTTCGACACCGTCGACCCGGGCAGACCCTACTCTGGGGACACCAATCGGGAAGGTCCTCATGACGCTCCCGCGAATCCCGGTAAAATCATTTATCGTCTATCGGAGTCGTCGAAAATCATTTATCGTCTATCGGAGTCGTCGACGGTTATTTTCAGAACGAGCCCTGCAAGTGGTTCAAAGGTAAACCTCGGTTTAAGCACCAACCTAAGCACAAACAATCCCGACTTGAAGCAACCGCCCCCAGGAACAAGTATTGTTCCCCGGGAACATACGCGAGAGTGTGATCAGCGAATCTGTATGTACCGCAATATGGGGCATGAATAACAAAACCGCGCGCTCGCCCCAAACGCAGCTGCAAGCGCATGTGTGTGTGCCGAACTGGATACAGCGGACGGGGACCCGCACCACCGGTACGGGATGATGCGCCCCGCGCGCGACACGGCAGCAGGCAGCTGCCGTGTCGCGCTATAATTGGCGCGGCTCCACGACGACGACGACGGGGGTCTCATCATATGTGGCCGGCGGCGTCGCGAACGCTCCGCCCGGGCCGCCGCCCCTGTGCCAGCGCCGCCGCCGGGCAGGCGCGTCGCCCGCCGTTCCTCACGGTGAAGCAGTGCGACCAGGTCATGGGTCGCGTCCTGCAGGCGCACGAGGCGCGCCGGCCGAGCGCCGCCGCCGACCCTGACGCCGCCGCGTCGCTCGGCGTCGTCCTCCGCCAGCTGCCCGGGTTCGTCGGCCACCGTCTCGCCGACATCAAACGCCTGCCGCACATCGCCACGAAGCTCGTCAAGCTCAGCGCCGCCGGCCTGATCGGTACGTGTCCGGACGCGCGCGCCCCCCTCCCGCTGACCGTCGTCGTCGTCGCCAGGGCGGACCCAGGCGCACGACCTGCTGGGCGCGATCGAGGCCAGGACGCGCGACCACATGCACGCGCTGGACGGCCGCGAGCTGTCCACGCTGGTCACCGCGCTGGCCAAGGCGCCGCCCGGCCTGGTCGGCGCCGACTTCTTCGACCGCGTCGCCGTCCGCGTCGTCGCGGCCGGCGCCGACGACGTCGAACCGCGCGCCCTGTCCGGCATCCTCTGGGCCGCCGTCCAGGCCCGGTTCCGCAACGACGCCCTGCTCGACGCCGTCGTCGGGCGCGTCGTCGCCGACGCGCACCGGTTCGACCAGCACAGCGTGTCGTCGGTCGCCTGGGCGCTCGCCCGGTCCCGCGTCCGGCACGGGGCGGCGTTCGGCGCGATCGCGCGCCGCGCCATCGCCATCATGGGGACGTGCACGCCGCACAGCGTCGCGTCGCTGGCCTGGGCGTTCGCCACCGTCGGCGACCGCCACGACGCGCTGTTCGCCGCGATCGCCGCCCGCATCCAGGCGGACCCGCGCGGCTTTACCGGCCAGGCGCTGGCCAACGCCGCCTGGGCGTTCGCCACCGTCCGCATCGCCGACCCCGACCTGTTCGCCGTGTTCGCCGCCGCCGACGTCGCCGCGTTCAACCCGCAGGAGCTGGTCAACGTCGCCTGGGCGTTCGCGACGCTCGGCGTGCGCGACCAGGCCGCGTTCGTCGGCGGGGTCGCGCGGCGCGCCGCCGCCCACGCCGACCGGCTCACCGCCCAGCAGGTCTCCAACCTGGCCTGGGCGCTCGCCACGCTCGGCGTGCGCCGCGACGACGCCGTGTTTGACGCGATCGGCCGCGCCACCCTGCGCCTCGTCGACACGTTCGCCGCGCAGGCCGTCGCCACGACCGCCTGGGCGTACGCGCAGGTCGGCGCCCGGGCCGGCGACGCCCCCGTCCTCGTCGCCCTGCGCCGCCGGGCGATCGCGCAGGTGCACGCGTTCACGCCGCAGGGCCTGGCGATGACGGCGTCGGCGTTCGCCAGCGTCGCAGGCGCCGGCGACGCCGACCTGTTCCGGGTGATCGCGCGGCGCGCCACCCGCGACATGGACGCGTTCGCGGCCCGCGACCTGACGACGCTGTCGTGGGCGTTCGCCCAGGTCGACAGCGCCGTCCTGGCGGCGGCCGGCGGCGCCGACGACCTGTTCCGGGGCGTCGGCCGGCGCGCCCTGGCCGTCGTCGACACGTTCGTGGCGGTCGGCCTGGCGCGGACGACGCGCGCCTTCGCCCGGGTCCGCGTCGCCCCCAGCGGCCTGTTCGCCGCCATGGCCCGCCGCGTCGTCGACCTGGCCGCCACGTTCTCCCCCGAGTCGATCGCCAACTGCGCCTGGGCGTTCGCCACGGTCGGGTACGCCGGCGACGACGCCGCCGACCTGTTCGGGGCGCTGGCGCGGCGCGCCCTCGACGTCGCCGGCGCGTTCGACGCGCCCGCCCTCGCCGACACCGCCTGGGCGTTCGCGCAGGTCGCCGCACCGGCACACGATGGCCTGTTCCGGGCGCTGGGCCGCCGCGCCGTCGTCGTCGCCGACGCGTTCACCGCCGAGCAGGTGGCGGCGACGGCGTCGGCGTTCGCCCAGGTCGGCGCGCTCGACGACGACGGCGCGCTGGTCGACGCGCTCGGGCGCCGCGCCCTCGCCCTGATCGACGCGTTCGACGCGCGCGGCGTCGTCCGCGTCCTGCGCGCGTTCACGTCGACGCCCGCCGGCGCCGACGTCGCCCGGCGCTTCGTCCGGGAGCGCCTGCCGGTCGTCGTCGACGACCTGCCCGCCGACGGCGTCGTCGCGGTGCTCGTGGCGCTCGCGGACGCCGGAGGTGGCGACCCGATGATCGTCGAGCGGGTCGTCGGGCGCGCGGACGCGGTCTGCACTGCGGGGGACGTGGCGCGCGCACTTCGGGCCTGCGTCGGACTGCGCGTCCGGCGCGACGCCCACCTCGTGACGACGCTGCTGGTCGCGTCGCTCGCGTCCGTCGAGGCGCTCGACGCGCAGGGCGTCGCTGATCTGTCGTTGGCGCTCGTCGAGCTCGACGACGATCGGTGCGCCGACCTGGCCGTCGCCCTGGCGTACCACGGGGCGACGGTGGCGCGCGAGTGCACCGGCGCGGCGATCGCAACGATCCTGTCGGCGTGCGCCCGCCTCGGCGTCGGCGCCCGGGACGCGCCGGCAACGACGAACCTGTTCGCCAAGCTGGGCAGGCGCGTCGCCATCCGCCCCGACCTGCTGCCGGACGGCGACGCGCTCGCCAGGACGGCCTGGGCCGTTGCCAGCGCCACGATCCGGTTCAGCCCGTTCGCCGGCGGCGACGACGACGACGACGACGACCGGGCCGAGCTCGCAGAGTACTGGCCGGAAGCCATGTCGGTCGGCCTGACCTACGCCGACCTGTTCGCCTCCCTCGGGCGGCAATGCGTTGCCGTCATCGCCGGCGACGACGTCGTCCTCCCGGGGCAGGTCGCGACGCTGTGCAGGGCGTTCGCCGCGACAGGCACCGGCACCGGCGCCGTCTACGACGCCCTGGTCGCCCGGGCCGTGTCCACTCTCGACGCGTTCGACCGCGCGGCACTGTCCGACCTGCTCTGGGCGATCGCCGTCGCCGATGTCGCCGTCGACGACCGCGTCGCCGTCGCCTTCCTGCGCAGGGCGGCCGCGTCGTTCGACGACGACGGCGTCCTGCAGGCGGCGACCCGGCGGTGGCTGCTGGCCATGGGCCCGGAACGGTCCAGCGACGTCATCGCGCGGGCGTCGCTGTCGGCCCTGCCCTGTTTGACGTCGCCATTGTCGTCGTCGTCGTCCGACCCGGGCGCCGTGTCCGCCCTGCAGAGCTCCGTCGTCGAGACGTTGCAGGCCGTGCAGGCGCCCGGGTCTCGCCTCGTCGCCCAGTACGTGTGCCCGGACACGGCCTGCCTGGTCGACATCGCGTTCCCAGGCGCCAAGGTCGCCGTCCAGGTCCACGACCCGGCCCGGTTCCGCCAGGACGTGCAGAGCGGGCGCCTGCAGCTGGACGGCGACGCCCTGCTGACGCAGCGCCTCCTGCGCCGGCACGGCTGGGCCGTCGTCAGCGTCGACTTCGCCGAATGGATCCCGCTGCACGCCGGCAACCCGCTGCACGACCACCCCGGCAAGGTCGCGTTCCTCAGGTCCAGACTGCCCGCCAGCGTCCTCCAATAGAACCGGCTATTGATTCCAGCATGCACCGGGACGTACCCGCCCTGCGTTGCGATACGGTACGGATCGGGCTGGGGCAGCCGAGCGGCCGGATTCGATCTTCGCCCGCCCGCGTATCGCCCATGAGCGCACGTCGCGGCGGCATGGCCATGCCGGACGCGCCTGCGACGTCGGCAGGGGACGATAGGGGCCGGTCGATGACGGCGGCGTCGAGGAACGAGATGGACGTGTTCCGGGACCAGCAGGTCTTCTTCCTGAAGAACGCCTTGGACGAGCAGCGCAGGCGCGCCCAGCGCCACGCGGCCGAGGCCGACGCCCTGCGCCACGAGGCCAAAGTTCGGGAGACGGGCAACCTGGACATGGTCGACTTCCTGCAGAAGCGCATCAAGGTCGGGCGCCGCCGTTGCCCCCCATCCGACCAGGTGGGCCGCAGGTACCCAGTGACGGCCTGGACGTACAGGACGTCGAGCGCCAGAACGAGGACATTGCCAGGAAGCTGGACGAGTTCCTCGCCAACGAGGCCGACCACATTGCCTCGATCGACAGCATCGCCCAGGGCAAGATCGCGTCGGTGCAGGGCGACGCCCACCGTCAGGTCGCCGAGCTGCGCGTCAAGTACGACGAGTGCCAGGTGCGGCTGACGAGACACCGGCGTTGGCGCACGACGCCCTAACTCGGGCGGTATCGCAGGCCGAGCTGAACACGCTGAAGGCGTTCCGCGAAGAGAAGACCGCTCTGGAGCGCGACCTCGACGACGTCCGGCGAGCCGCCGACCAACGCGAGGCGCAGCTGTTGCGCCAGGCCGATCAGGTCGAGCGCGATCATCGCGCGGAGATCGTCAAGGTGACGACGACGCGCGCCCTGGATGCAACCGGCCGGTCGAGTGCTGATCCCCGTCTGGAACGCGCGGCAGATTCGTCAGGCGTGCGCGTCCGAGATCAGTGCGGCACACAGCGCGTCGCGGCGCCTGGCCGAGAGCGACCTCACCCTGGAATCGAAACGTCTGCGCGTCGACAACGCCCGGTTCCAGAGCGAACTGTACTTCCACGAGCAGCAAACCGCGCGTCTGGTCAAGGAGAACGAAGCGTTGCACGGGAAGGTCAAGGTCGCTCTGCATGCTGTACCGGTGCGCCCATCCCGCCACCCGCTCGCTGACCACGCCTGGTGCGCACAGGAGCAAGCGCGACAGCTGGAACTCGCTGCTGGCAAGGAGCGGCACTACGCGGAACGAGGCGCTCAGCAGCAGCGACGCATTCGTGAACTGTTACGCAAGGTCGACAGCGTCGAGCACGACCTGGTGCAGGCCACGCAAGCGGGCCAGGCGAGCGTCGTCGAGGTGGAGCAGGCGGCCAGCGCCGAGCTGGCCGCCTGTCGCATCGAAACGGCCGAGTGCAGGGCCGCCCTCGACGTCAAGACACGCGAGCTCCAGCACATGCGCGTCCTGGCAAGGGTTGGGTTCCCGTCTCGGTCGCGTTGATAGGGGAACGTCCATATTGACGTGCGCGGTGGTTACCGTCAGGCGATCCTGTCGCAGCGCACTCAGACGGAGCGGTTCTTCCACGAAGCACTGGAACAGGTTCGCGCGGAACGGCAGGGTCGCCAGGACGTCCAGCAGCACGGCCCGGGTGACGCGAAGGGCGACCAGACCGCCCCGACGCGGAGGCGGCGGCAGAACGAGAACCTGGACGACGTCGACCTGGACGAACGGGAGCGCATCCTCCGGCTGCTGTTCGCCAAGATGAACCTCAGCACTGTGCTGCGCGGACCGCCCGAGGAGCTCGCCCCGGAGCACTCGTTCCACGTCCAGCGGGACACGCGTCTGCCTCCACCGTACTCGCCTGCTGCGTTCCAGTTCGTCACCACCCTGGACGACGATAAACTCGAGTAAACGACGTCGTCGACACAGATTTGTGCTGCACTGTCCAGTTCTTGCTCGGCAAGGACGACAGCAGCCAGGGCACGCATATATAGCGTCGCCAGGAGTGTGTCTGCCGTCTCGCCCGCAACGCTCCAGTACAGAGGTCCCCGATGGCGACTTGTTATCGAAACCCGCATGCCCCACCAGCGACTCCACACATGAATGCTGCCTTCATATAATAGCGGGTACGCTGACAGCGTCGACATACGTTTTCGACTGGTCGGCACGTTTGCAAGGCCATATAAATATACCGGGAGAATAGTACCTTGACCTGGGCAGAGACAATGTACGTATGTGTAGACTGTTCGCAACTGACAGTGCCCAGGGCCTCGTTCCCGAACGGCAAACATATCCCTTTCGTTGTATCGGGCGCGTTAATCGATGGAGCGTTCCCGCGCCACCCCAACCAGTGCCAAGGGCCTCATAGCAATGCCACATCAACGGCTCCCAGGGCTACAGCACTTCAATCTTACTTCAAATATCAGCAAGGGAATTAAGCGATCTCCTGAGCCGCACTGCGTATCGCCCGATATTGGCCTGCACCGGGAGGTGGTCAGAGATGCGCCAGTGTGTTGTGGCGTGCTGGGTTCGCGTTGTGTTTGTACCCTCCTTTGACCCGTGCAGCAGGACTTCGTTCGGGAGATTCCCCTTGCTGATATTTGAAGTAAGATTGAATGTTGCAGCCCTGGGAGCCGAGCATTGCTATAAGGCCCTTGGCACTGGTTGGGGTGGGGGAAGTTACTACAGCCGTATCATGGTAGTCGTCATCGTCTGTACTGGTCGGTGCTGCGCTTCAAGCGTGGCGGCATCGGCCCCAGCTTTGGCGGCTTTCCCCTTCGTTCTGGCCACATTAATTCGGTCGTCGGGCGTGGGCAGCGGTTCGTTCGTCCTAGGGCGCTTTGGGGCTAAGTGGTGCTGCGTGTGTTCGGTGTCGTTAATATCCATTCCGTCACCAGTGCCGGGTCGTGGTCCATCCGTCCGGCCAGGGCGTGCGCCTCCTGCTGTCGCTGTTGAGGTCGGCGGGTGCGCCTCGGACTCCGTGGCGGGCTCATCTAGCGGAGGGCTGTGGCCTGTGGGTATTATGTGCGGGTTCTTTGTGGTCTGGTAGTTTTTACGGTGACAACGTGGCCGCTGAGATCTCGGTCGCGGCTGGCAACGTTCTATAGGTCATATTCCGATGCCGCAAAGGGCTTTCCATGACCTTTGCCTGCAGGACTTCTTGAGTCCAGTCAAGCCCTCTACGTACGGCGGCTAGACTGATGAGGGGGCGTGTTAGATGCCAGTCTCCGTACTTACCACCGAATGTTTCAGGTTCCTCGGAAAGTTCCTGATGACGTCCGCACGACATCTGCTCGGCTACCGGACCGGGCAAATAAACATAGTCCATGTTGGCGCTACCTGCATCATGTCGTTCGACATTGTTCGCTCCCAAGAAATACCTGCTAGCCTTGTCCCTGGCACGCCGGGCGCCTGACGGCGGACCTCCAAATGGCTCTGGCTTGACCGTCAAACGGGGGGCTGACGGGGAAACCCACAGCAATATGGTCATGTTGGTTCCTGGCCATGACGCGATCGTCAAGTGCCCCGACGGGCACCGGTCCGCGCGGTGGCGCCGCGGGATGACCCGCGACGTCGCTCAGCGATTCTTCGGAGTCCGCCGCCGCCGTGTTCGACTTGGACCTGTCGATCGTGTGGGCAACATGCACGTCGTTGCAGGACGGTGCCGGCGGCGTCGTCGACGGCCGAGGCAAACGCGCAACGTCCGGGCGGTGGTCGTCCTGGTCTGCGCGGCCGGTGCGGCCGGCGCGTTGCTCCTGCTGTGGTATACGCTCGATGCGGCGCAGAAGGCGAGTCGCCTGGCGGCCTTCGTGTCGCATCGTACGGCGCCGGCGTGGCCGGTCCTGAAGGCGGTCCGGCGCCTGTCGCGGTCGGTCGCGGACGCGTACCAGGTCGCCGAGCTCGGGCGCGTCCCGCGGTTCTCAGTCGACACGTCCGCCTGGTGGGTCTGCGAACCCGTGGAGGTGCTCGACCCGACCGTGTGGCCGACGACGATGGCCCCGGCCGAGGTCGATCGCGCCCGATCGCAATGGCAAACGTTCCTGGCGCACGTGCCGGCCACGCCGCCGCCCGCGCTCCTCGACCAGCGCCGTGGCATCGTGCTGGCGGGCGGCACGCTGGCCCAGCTGCGCACGGCCGTCATCACCATCACGAAGCTTCGCCGGCTGCGGTGCGCGCTGCCGATCGAGCTCTGGTTCCTGCCCGACGAGGTCCCTGGGCAGTCGCTCGTCGCGCACCTGGCCACGCTGGGCGTCACGTGCCGCTGCACCCAGGAGTTGCACGAGGGCCTCGACGTCGGCGTGCGATTCGACCGGCGGCGGTTTCAGATCAAGTCGATCGCGCTGGCCATGAGCGCGTTCGCCGAGGTCGTGTTCCTCGACAGCGACAACGTGCCGCTGGCGGACCCCACGTTCCTGTTCGACGACGTCGACGCGTACGCGCGCACCGGCGCCGTGTTCTGGCCCGACCTCTGGGCGTGCAACATCCACCCGATCTACTGGCGGATCCTGGGCCTGCCCGACGACACCTGCAAGGGGCGCGGTACGTTCGAGTCGGGGCAGATGCTCGTCGACAAGCGACGGCACTGGCAGCCGGTGATGCTCGCGATGGCGATGAACCTGCAACCGCGGCTGCACTACGTGCTGGGCACCGGTGGTGGCGTGTGCGGGGGAGGCGACAAGGAAACGTTCGCCGCTGCGTTCGACGCGCTGCACCACCCGTACCACAAGGTCGGCAGGCAGCCAGGGGCGGCCGGGCGCGTTCGCGCCGACGGGCGCTGGCGCCAGGCCGCCATGGTCCAGTACGACCCCGCCGATACGAACCGCGCCCTGTTCCTGCACGTCAACGGCGACAAGTTCAGCCCGTCCAGTCTGCTGTACGGCGAACGCCGATGGGCGCTGAGCGACGGGCGAGCGCTGACCCGCCGCGACGACGACATCGAGGCGGAATGCCTGGAGATCATGGTCGACTTCATGTGCAGCGACGTGTACCGCGAGCACGCCCCCGTCTTCCAGACGCCAGACTGTCGAGCGTTACGCGCCGCTCTGGCCAGGTTCTGACGGGGAATGACGCCGACAATACATGCACCGGATGCATCGTCGACCCGTCATCAGGTCTGCTAGCGCCGGACGCAGCGCTCAGCATGCAGGAACAGGCTGGCTACGTCGTAATCCTTCTTGTTCATGGCCAACTGATCAAATGGACCCCGCCATCGACACTCAGGAGCAGGTTGACGACGTCGCGATCATCGTTCTCCATAGCCAACTGCAACGCCGACTTGTTGTCTCTGGTCAGGAGATGGCGTTTGACCGCTCGATCATCCACGAGCAACTGGATAACAGAACCACGCCGACTAGCAACGGCTTCGTGCAGTGCCGTCCAGCCTCTGCTGTCGCGCTTATTGTCGCTGATTCCGAGCGCGTTCAAAAGCACATGGACCACGCCATCGTGCCCCGGTTGCACGGCCAGGTGCATCGGCGTCTGCCGGTACAGGAATCTCAGCGAAGTGACCTCATTGACGTTGCTCTTGTTTGCGTTCGCAAGCAATTCTGCGGCCTGGACGTGTCCGCCCGATGCGGCTTGATGCAATGGCGTCCAGTGATTTCCCAGTTCCCGCGGATTGGGGTCAATCCCCCGTTTGCCTAGCAGCAACGCGATGATTCGACCGTTCCCGCGCATCGCCGCCAAATGGAGCGGCGTCAGGCCCCCGCCGTACACGTTGACGTTGATGCCAGGCGCGTTCAGCAGCAACGTGACAATCTCATCTTTGGCGTTGACGACGGCCCAGTGAAGCGGCGCATATCGCGTATCAATTACGTCGGGCTTGTTGACGTCGATCCCAGGTGCCTTCAACAGCAGTTTCACAATGTCGACCTTGTTCTCGGACACGGCCCAGCCCAGCGGCGTCTTCAGGTCGCTGGCCAACTCGACCGAGCGAGACGACGTTTCCCATGAGCATCCCCCGATATTGACATCGATGCCAGGCACCGTCATCAGCAACTCGACAACATACAGTAGTCCACGCGCCGACGCCCACGGGAGCAGCATCCACCCTGCCTCAGGACGCGCGTATGTGAGGATCCCGGCATTGCCCTTGACCATCGTCTGTTCTCGAATCCAGTCGATTTCCGCTGCGTGCATGTGCTTCCTGGCGAAGCTCGATGATAGCGGGGTAGTCCTCGGTGGCGCTCCTGAAGAGATCTGGATTAGTACCTCGGAGCATGTCCCGCATCGCCTCGAATTGCCTCCAGGTCCGCATCTTCACCATGACGGCGGTAATTTAACCAGCGCATCTTGAAGCAATGCGCTACCTGCATAAGCTCGAGTGACTGAGCATGCAGGGTGCAATTAGGGTGCTGACACTGCGCCCACTGGACGACACTGTGTACCTACCATCAGGATGTCAACAACCTATAGCGGTGGCGTGTTCGATACGTACATCGGGCGCCGAATTTTCGTTGATGAACGCAGCAACGGTCGCCAGTATTGGATCGGGGATATCGGTTCTGATGGGGATCGGCCATACGCCAGCGTCGCCAGTCCCGAGGAGTTGCTTCAAGAAGGTGAAATGGACTGCACCAGCCTCCGCCTCGACGAAGTGGATGCGATCGACGTCGGAAAGGAGCGCGAAGCGGCGCCCGGCAGTACTCGCAGCGAGAAGCACGGTGGCGACAATGCTGATCATGGACAGCAGCACGCGCTGCTGCACTGAGCAACAGAGTGCGATCATCGTCATGTCGTACTTCTGCGGCCGTCCGCGGCCGCTCAAGCCGTTCAGGCAATCGTTTGCACCGCGTCCAAATCGCAAGAGAGACCTCTGATGCGGACCGCAGCCGTGCGGGCGCTTTCCCGGCGCTGCCCTGCGCCCGCCTTGCATGGGTGCCTTCATCAGTACAATAGGGACCGTAATATAAATAGCGCGGCCACACACGGGGAAACTACCTACAAAGCGAGTTGAGTCCGAATTCCCTGCGCTCGGGTTGATTTCGCGCCCCGACATGTGATCTGATCCAGGTTAAACGCGTCATCGCGCGTGTCGTCACATTTCGTCCGCGGATCCGGCGTCCCTGCCATCGTCGCTCAAGATTCCCTCGACGTCACGCTGGCTGGCGGCGTCTTCACCTTCCCGTCGACTGTGGTACACAAATGTGACGATGCACGATTTAGTGGATGGGTAGGCGGGAGGGTCGCTGCAGCGTGCCTGCCATGTCTGGTGCCGATGCGCGGTACGGGGTCGGTCGCAGCACCTGAATCGGGACGGGGACAAACGGGGTTGGCGCCGGTTCACTGGTCGCTGAGAACGCTAACTGATCGAGCGCTTCCGTTTCCACGACGTCGACCTGCTCGTTTCGCAACGCGGCAGCGGCGGCCGCCTGCACCAGGCTAGTGGTGGCGGCGTTCGTGGCGACACCGGGCCGCCTGACTGTCGGGCGCAGCTGGTCCAGGTCGTCCGTCGTGAAATGATCGGTCGGGCCCTTGCAGTCGAGGAAGGCCTGCAGGTGCCTGTGGATGTCCGTCGAGCTGAACGTCGTGGTCGTGTCGGCGGACAGGTCGGCGGTGTCGCGTGCCGATATCACGACGGACACGTCCATGTCGCACAGCTTCGATAGCTCGATTGCCTTCTTGAGCAGGCCCACGCGACGCTTCCGGAACGTGATCTACGTAGGGGCAGCAAATCAGCATCAGGCGCAAATGAAAACGCCGGCAACGGGCCGTACGGCACGGTGCTTGGCATCCTCGATGCGCTCGATGGCGATCTTCTTGCGGCCCATGTCGGCGGACGGTCGGTGGGGCGTGTCCGATCCGGGGAGCAAATCCGATGAATGCGCGCTGGGGAGGGGACCGGGGCAACGTCAGCCGCCGCGCATGCAACAACGAGGTTGCCTGACGAAAGCGCCGGTCGCCGGGGCAGGAAGATGCGCGCGCGTGCGCGGCGAACAGTGGCCGATCCGCGTTCCCGGCCGGGCGCCCCTCGCGGTCGTTCGTGTATGAGTGTGCCCCTTGATGTGTGATCGATGGGCCTATTTTTGGGCGGCGCCGTGCCCGTCGCCCGACCCTGGCTATACTTGGCACCCGATGATGACCGGCCTCGCTGCTCCTGCGATCGCCAGTGACGGCTGCGGTACAATGAGCCACTGTCGGGGCAATTATTTTGGGCAAACGTGGCCCTGCGGAGCACACGTCTCCCGGTGGTAACGCACAAACACACGCTGGCGACGACGCTGCAATCCCGTCGACCCGCACGCCCACAAGTTTGCCCAGCACGCCAATGACGAATAGGTAACTATCGTCAGCGTCCACCCGTCGCTGCCGTCGGACCCGTTTTGCGTGCGTGGCGTGACCGGTCGACTGCAGTCGCGCGGTGCCGCGGAAGGTACCTACGACATGCAGCTCATAAGGTCAGCGCCGACGCGGAGTCCGCCAAGCCCGTCCCGCGCACGCGATGGAGGCGTCGTCGTTGTCGTCGCCGGGCATGGTGCGCCGCCGGGACGGCCGCATCGGCGAGACGGACGCGTTCGCGCGCACCGGCACCGGGTCGGCGTACCCGGCACCGACCGCCGTGCGACTGTCGCTCCTCGTCGCAGCGCTCGTCCTGCTGCAATGCGTTCGCATCGGCCCGGACCTGCTGCGCCTGGTCGGCACGGCCGTCGTCGCCATGCACCTGATCGTCGGCGTCGTGCAGATGCTCGGTGGCAGTTCCCGTCGATCGGCGGTCGCCCCGGACCCGTTCGTCGCGGGTCGTGCCGCCGCCGCTCCATCCACGCCGTCATCGTCGACGGCGACGGCCGGGTCCATCATATCGCCCGGGTCGCGGCGCTCCACACCGGTCTGTCGTGTTCCGCGATGGACACGCGCGCGCGCCCCCTGACCTGTTCGTCTCGTGCAGTCCCGCCTGGACCCGTACACGGCATCGATGACGCCGCCGCCGTTCCACGCCGGCTCGCCGCAGGCCAAACCGAAACCAGCGCCCGAACAGGCCGACGCGGGTCGCTGGTCGGGTGCGGCGGCGCCATCGTCCCGGCGCGCGATCGCCGGCCCGACGACGACGCCGCAGTCGTCGCCGTACATGCAGACGTACCTGCCGTCGGTGCGCGAGGAGTCGTCCTCGCAGCTGCACTGCCAGGCGGGGCAGACCGCCAACGAGTTCGAGGAGATGGCCCTGCACGACATGGCCGCCGGCGAGCTGCGCCAGCTGCGCGTGTCGCCCGAGCGCATGGAGACGCTGGCGGAGCGCATGCGAAGTACGTCGTGGGCCAATCACCTCCCTCGTCTGCGTCTCCTTAACTGTTGCGGCCGGCAGGTTTCCTGGCCATGGACGTGCTGCGCCCGCTCTGCAACGAGTTACGCGCGTCCGACGCGTCACTGTTCGAGATCCGCGACCGCCTGGTGGCGTCCGGCATGCCGGTCGCCATGGCGCTGAGCCAGTGCGACCCGAACAACGCCGTTGCCGTTGCCAAGGTCCTCAGGGACAACCTGGGTACGCGGCCTGCCTGTGCGTACTCGCACGCCATCTCTCTGATCAAACGTGTCGTGCGCCCAGGATCCGTCCCACAGGTCCAGGGCGTGCTCGAAGTTCGCCGGCAGCTGGACGAGTTCCTGGCAGTGCCGCGTCCCGACGAGGATGACCTCGGGTTGGCTCCTGATGCGAAATTGCCTTGCTGTGTCGGCGGCGTGACTGCTCGTGCAGGTCGTTCCCGATGGACTATGTGGAGAGCCGGCTGTTCCGTCTCGGCGAGGATACCCTGATCAGCGATTTCCACTGGGATTCCGGCATGCCCTATAAAGGTGGTTCACGAACATGCAGGCCGTTGACCCCGCTGACGTGTGGATCCTCGTGTCTCCAGGGAAGGCGTGGAGCGCCGATACTGCCCCGACAGACACCCAGATTCTGCTGCACGTCTTCTCTCGGTATCGGGCGCCTCTGCGTCCCCATTCTCTGCCATCTGTCCGCTCATGCACCATCCCGTCAGCTGGGTCGACACGCAGGTCCTCCCCCGGGGATCGTTCTCCCGCGCCTACGTTGCGAGCGTATCGCGTAAGGTATCTGTACCTGCCGTCGTCCATTAACGGAGCACGCCGGCCCCCCTCTAATTGTGTTGCTGCTGCCCCGTACAGACGGGCGTATCTCGCCGAGCGTTGGGCCCATTGGTTATCGAGCAGACGCGCGCCGTGCCGCCCTACTTTGTGCTGGTCACCAATGCCGGGCGCAAGTACCATCCGCTGTACGATATCAACCGACGCTGGTAATTGCCACTAAACCACGCGCGCGCGCAGACCCGGTCGACACGTCGTGTTCAACACGTTGGCGCTGTTCGTATTCCTCATACACAAGGACCACGACGGTAAGGTCTGCCGGTGCAGGTACGGCGGCGACGTGCGCGTAACATCCATGGTGGTTCTCAATCCCCGCCCGATCGCACAGCATTGCGTCGCTCGCGAAATCGAGGACGGCCCGCCTGGCGCTGCAGCCCGGCGTCAGCGATGACGACGACAACGATGATGATTATACATAATCCGGGGGCATCGATCAACGCGACAGGCTGTGTCTGTGCGAGGTGTGCCGCCGCAGGTCGATCCCATGAGCTTCGTCCTGGTTGCCGGGTGCGGGTACGTGCCGACCACGTGCTGGCACACAGACACGCATGGCATGGCCAGGCACGTGGCCGCCGGCGCTCAGGGACGTTGCCTTGGATCCAGGCCATGCTTCCGGGCCAGTTGCCCTAGTCGCTCAGCGTCACCGGCATCTGTGCACGTTTCGACCAGGTCGGCGAAGATCGTGGCGGTGACGTCGGCGCCGGGGGCCAGCGCCGTCGACGATGCGTCCAGCATCCGCTCGAACGTGTCGATCGACCGGGACAGCAGGCCCGCCTTCCTGTACAGCGCGATCATCGTCAGGAACATGGGCAGGTGCCCGGGCCGCCGATCCGGTCGTCGCGTCGCCCGGTCGAACAGGGCCTGGCAGGCGGGCAGCTGCGAGCAGGCGCCATACGCGGCCAGGAACGCGACGACGACGCCGCCGTCGTGGATCAGCGACCTGCGCCGGGCGTACGCGTCCAGGTGGCGAACGGCGTCGAGGCGTTCCCGGCGGCCGCAAGCGGCGACGAACGCGACGAACGCGTCCCGGTCGACGCTGACGTCCCGTTGCCGGATCTCGACGAACACGTCCATGGCGTCGTCGACGCGATCGGCCCGCGCGAACACGTCGAGCATGGCCGCCAGCACCGGCGGGGTGTACCGGCGCCCGGCGCGCTCCAGAGCGCGGAACGTGCCGATGGCGGCGTCCAGCATGTCGTTCCTGGCGTAGGCGGTGATCAGGGCGCCGAATGTGCCCGCCCGGGGCGATCGCACACGCTCGAACACGAGCTCGGCGTCCTGGACGCGCCCGCATGCGCCATAGGCGACGATGAAGGCGTTGGCGACCGCCGGGTCGACGTCGAGCAGGGACCGTTGATCGACATAGGCGCGCAACGTGTCGAGGTACTGCTGGTCGTCGTCGTTGTCGTGATGGCGGACGGGAGCGGCACAGGAGCAGGTGATCAGCGTGGCGAGGAGCGACGGCGACGGCGTCGGGCACCGACGGGCGACCATCTGGCGGAACACGTCGAGGGCCCGGTCGAGGCGCCCGGCGGAGGACAGCGCCTTGATGATGGCGGCGTAGACGTGGCCGGTCGGCGGCAGGCCCACCTGGTCCATCAGGGCCAGCGCCTGCATGGCCGCGTCGAACTCGCCCTGCGACAGCAGCGCCAGGCAGAGGTCCCTGTAGATGCCACGCTGCGGGTACGCCAGCGGCACGCGCTCATCGTCGACGATGCGCTTGGCGGTGGCGGCGCCCAGGGCGCTCCGCGATTCGGCACAGCAGGCGGCCATCATGGACAGCAGGGACTCGCTGATCGGCACGTTGTTGTCCAGGGCGTCCGACAGAAGCGGGAGCGCCGCCCCCGGAGCGTTCCACGCTCGGCACAGGTTGCCGAGTGCGACGATCACGTCGTGGGTCCGAGGCCCACATCGACGATACAGATCGAGCGTGTCCCGCAGGACGGGCGCGCCGGCCGCCTTGCACGAACTCAGGAACAGGCAGAACAGGCGGTCGTCGTCGTCGACGTCGACGCCTTTGCAGAGTGCCTCGCGCAGCACGTCGGGCGCTTTGGACGGCAGACGCCGCCGGCAGTACTCCAGCGCGCGGCAGAAGAACGAGCGGTCGCAGGTCAGGCCCGAGTCGACAGCGCGGCGGAAGACGGCCCAGCCGCGGTGCGGGTCCAGGTCCTGTCGGAGCAGGTGCGCCGCGAGCTGCCGCGTCGGCCTCCTGGAGAAGTCGTCCAGCGGGCCGACCAGACGCGCGCGATGGTGGACGCCGCGGACCCGTGTCAGGGCATGGACGCGAGCGGACCTGCTCAGCGCCATTTACCTGACGAGGCCGCGACAACGGAGTCCGCTGGGGACGGCCCCCGTAGTTGCAGGCTTGCAGCTCCCCGTCACGGACGCAACAGCGGTGGCGTGCAGCTCTCAGTGCCGTTGACTGCACTGCGGTACCGCACTTCCCGACTGTGATCCGCAGAGCGCATGCGTGCCGATGCGCAAGATTGTAATCCGGCCGAAACGTTCCAGGGGGCTATGTTCCGAAATGGCGTCCGGGCGCGCCGTTCTATGTTTAGGCGTGCGGACTAAATCCGTCGCTCGCCCGGGGCGACCGAGAGGCGGGCCGTCGATCCCACACAGGATCCGTACCTGGGCGTAGATTCCGCATCGCATATCGGGTCGAGAATATCATCACATGGCCGGCAAGACCGAGTGGGAGGACGCCCTGATCCGGCATGGCATCATCGAGGCGCCGCCGCGTGTCCCCACCGATGAGGAGGTGGCGCTGGCCGCCCAGGAGGCCCTCGCAGCTGTGTACGTCGCGCGTGCCGCAACGGTATCGGCCGTCTGCTTCGTTTGCTGACTGGGTGCCGGTGCAGGAACCCGTACGAGTCCATGTCGCTGGATCAGCTGGACGCCCATGAAGATGTGATTGACGATGACGACCTGTCGCGGTTGCGGGCGCAGCGCCTGGCCGACATGAAGGCGCAATCGCGGGCGAATCGCTTCGGGCAGCTGTACCAGGTCGGGCAGACCGACTACAAGACGGCGATCACGGACGCTAGCCACGCGTCGCCCGTGGTCGTCCACCTGATGGAGCACGGCAGCCAGGACTGTGCTCTGCTGAACCAGTGCCTGGGGGAGGTGGCTCGCCGCTTCCCGGCCGT
This sequence comes from Plasmodiophora brassicae, assembly GCA_039704465.1. Lineage (NCBI taxonomy): Eukaryota > Endomyxa > Phytomyxea > Plasmodiophorida > Plasmodiophoridae > Plasmodiophora > Plasmodiophora brassicae. The sequence goes on from JASFAU010000017.1 coordinate 771,641, forward strand.
TAAGTTCGTTAGGGTCGTCGCCAGCGAAGCCATGGAGAAGTTCCCGCGGCAGAACTGCCCGACCGTGCTCGTCTATCGCAACGGGCAGATTGTCGGCCAGTTCGTCAAACTGTCGGCGTGGGCCGGGCCCAAGACCAACGCGGACGTTGTCGAGTGGGTCCTCGCCAAACAGGTCCCTGGTCTGCTGCCGCAGTCGACGCTTGAATCGGACCCGCGCGCCGCTCTCGTCAAGACGAGCGTGTCGTTCGCCGGACGCTCCAGAGCAGGGCAAGCGCAGGCGGCCGACAGCGATGATGACGACTGGTGACGTACCCGCATCGGGGCCGGCCTGTTTCATTAAAATACGACTGACGCCAGCATTGGAGCTCTGCAAGGGGGAGCAGGGCGGGGGATTCGAGTCATGTCGCCTCTAGAGCGAGACAAGCTGCCCGCCGTCAGTGCCTATACATTCACCCCTACGAACTCGCGCGCTCGTACTGCCAGTTCCCGTGCCCGCCACCTAGCGGCATCTGGTGAATGTCACGACTCGGGCGGGATCAGCAGAACGGAACGGGTGTCATTACGGTCGTCCTTTGGCCGCTCCAAGGCCGGCCGATACTATTAGCCAGGTCCAAGGTAAACCAGCGGCGGATGCGCTATTGTGCCGTCATCGTCGTCGTTCGCGACCTCCCGAAGATGGATCCGCGTCAGCGGCAGATTGCCAGACCATAACCTGGTCCCGGTCAATGCAGCAGGTCAGGGCGTCCTACAGCGATGACGACCGTTGGCAGCGGCGTTTCGCTCTCCTTCGCCGTCCCTGGAACACGACGTATTGCTTGAAAGCTGTCGAGTATCATGCCGTCGTGGGAGTGGCCCAGTCAGGTATGAAGATATCGGCCGCCTAGGATTGACGGGTGTTGTCACATATCTGTACGCGCGTCGGGTGTGATTCAGGTAGGTGGCTGGGTTGTCCGGGAACCACCCAGATGCACCATGGAGGTGTCTACGCGCTGGTCATGGCCTGTGCCCTGGTGGTCGCAGCAGTGGCGAGTGCTCCGTTGAACATCACAACCCGCCCACTGACGCCGGCGCCCGCCGCCACACGGCCTGCAACGATCCGGCCCACCACAGCCAGAATGATGACGACCAGGCGACGCACAACAGTCAGGCGACAGACCACCCGGCGACCTACCACAAGGCAGCCGACAACGAGACACCCAACCACACACCGTCAGACGACTAGGAGGCCGACTACCAAGCGGCGGTCCACAATACATCCCACCACCAAGAGTCCCACCACAAGGCGCCGCACCACGAAACGACCTAGCACAAGGCGGCCCACGACAAGGCCGCCTGGCACAAGGCGACCCACAACAAGACATCCGACGACGAAGCGGCCCACAACAAACCGTCCCAGCACGAGACGGGTCACAACCCGGCACCCTACCACCAGACGACCAACGGCGAAACCGCCGACCACTCGGCGCCCCACAACCAGGCGGCCGACAACAACGAAACGGGCAACGACGAGACGGCCGACTACCAGGCGACCAGCGACGAGACGGCCAACCACCAAGAGGCCGACCACAATCCGGCCAACCACGCGGCGGCCTACAACAAGAAGGCCCGTAACAAGGCGGGCGACAACGAGGCGTCTGACGACGAGGCGCCCTACGGCACGGCGACCCACGACGACCAGGCCAGCGACCACGATGCGACGCAGCACGAGGCGACCCACAACGAAACGTCCCAGCACGACGGCGACGAAGCACCCAGGCCCGAAACGTCCGACGACACGACGGCCGGCGACGAAGCGCCCAACGACGAAGCGACCCACAACGCGGCGCCAGACCACCCGACGCAGAACGACGAAACGGCCGACGACGAAGCGCCCCACGACACAGCGGCCCTTGGCGAAGCGGCCAACGACGCGGCGACCGAGTACAAGACGGCGCACAACCAGGCGGCCGCCGACAACCCGACGCCGTTCCACAGCGCGACCGACCACGCGGCGGCCTGCGACACGGCCATCAGTGACGCGTTCGAAACGCGTCACAACGCGGCGCAGGACAACGGAATACGGGACTCGATACCCGACGACAACGAGCGGCCGTCGTCCAGGTCCCCGCGGGGCAACAACGTCGCGTCGTCTGGCGCCCGGGCGTGCAACCTCCCGCCGCCTGCCTCGACAGACGACCCGGCGCGGGACGCCCGGGCTCGCCACCCGACGACGAACGACGGGTGCCCCGCCCAGGCAAACCGTCGCGATGCCGGGCGTCCGTCCTGCAACGACACTGCAGACGGCTACAGCAGAAACAACAACGACGACGACGACGACGAGGAAGTCCGTCAAGCGGTTGTTGTTGCTGGAACGTCAGCGCGTCTGACGCATGCCCTGTTGTGTGCAGGGCGGGAACAACGGCACGGCCGATGCCTCCGGTCAAGCTTCCATTGTCGTCCCCACATCGACCGTCGACGGCATCAGGTGCGGGGAAGGCACCCCTGTGGATCGGTCCCATGTACTGAATCGTCGATGGTTTGCGTCAGGGGCGGCGTCGACGACGACGGGTCGTGAGGGGATCGCCCAGGCGGCTCTGAGCGCCATCAACGCCATGAACGTGTACGTCGTCCTGGGCGCGTCCGCCACGGTCCTGTTCGCGCTGCTGGCCGTGTACGCGTGCGCCGTCACGCGCCTGCGCCACCTGCAGGACCGGCGCCGGGCGTTCATGCACCGGATCCGGGCCGAGGGCATGCTCGACCTGCACGACAACCGCGACAGCATGGTCGGCAACTGGCGGCAGCACCCGAGCCTGTCGCCCAGCCTCAAGGGCAGCCTCGCCCGGCGCCCGAAACCGAACGCGGCCGACCTGCCGACGTCACCCGTTCCTGTCAGCAGCAACAAGCAGGACGACGTCGTCGTCGTCGCGAAAGCGTTCGACATCCCCGATACGTTCCGATCGGCGGCCGCAACGACGTCCCCCCAACACAACGCCGCCTTCGCCATACCGGCCGCCTTCCAGATGCCCAAGCCGCCATCATGACGCGACGCACCAGTTTGAAGGGGAAGGCGATATGTATACTATGCCTGCGACGACAACGACGACGGCGATGGTTCGGTTTGGTTGCCGTCGGCAGACTTCACAGCAGCAGCGTCCTTGTCGTCGCCGCCGCCCGGTTCCTGCGACAGGGCGGCGGCGCCCTTGTCAGCCTCGGCGACGACGACGACGGCCTGATCCGGCGGCGGCTCAGGCACGGGCGGCGCGGGTATCGACGTGCGCTTCGACAGGTTCCTGGACTTGAGGTCGAACGACTGCCCCAGGGACGCCGGCCTGGCGTGCCCGGCCGGGTCCGTGTCGGCGGGGGCGGCGAACCAGCCGACGACGGAGCCGATCAGCGGCACCGCCCGGATGAGGTCGATGGCGCTGTAGTGCCGCTGCTGCATCTCCTCCAGGTGCGTCTGCGCCTCGACGATCCCCGTCTGCAGGGCGTCGGACAGCAGGGCGATGACCTCGTCCGGGTAGTCGATCTGGGCCTGCGTCCGGGCGACCAGGTCGTAGATCGACCTGGCGACCTGGTCGTCGTCGTCGGCCGGGCACGGGTCCGGCACCGTCAGGATGGCGACGCCGACGCACCCGTCGTCGGTGATGCACCCGCGGAACACGTTCGACAGGTCGAACAGGCGCCGCGCCAGGCAGTCGTTCAGGCCGTTGACGGCGTCGCGCGCGTCGGCGCCGTCGGGCAGGAACGGCGGCACCAGGCGGATCACGCCGATGCCGACGGGCGACGACGACACGCGGGCGCCGTCGACCCAGTCGAACTCGGCGGACGCGTCGACCAGGGCGCGCAGCGCGTCCCGGCAGGCGATGCCGGCCGCCATCCGGTCGACCTGCGCCGACACGCCCGCCAGGAACGCGTCGACGACGGGGAACAGCGCCGACGCCGACGACGCCGACGCCAGCGGCTGGACGAAGACGACGATGTCGTCGGTGAGGTCGTCGAGCGCGACCGACCAGCCGAGCTGCGCCAGGGCGCCGGCGGCGCGCTCCAGGATGATGCCGTTCAGCGTCGTGCCCCTCAGGGACAGGTCGCCGACACCGGCCGCGACGACGACCTGGAACGACGGGCGCACGTCGGTATGCGACGACCAGCGCAGCGCGAACTGGTCGCCGTACGTCGTGGCCGCGCGCATCGCCGCGTACCGCACCTGAACGACGCACCCGGGTCAGGCGACGACGACGACGAACGGGCGGCCCAGGCGGACGTACGAGCTCGACGTGCGCGTCGGCGCTGCGTTGCAGGGGGCCGGCCAGGGCGGTGACGGCGATCCAGAGCGGGGCGGCGACGGTCCAGGGGGCGGCGGCGTCGGCGGCGACGGCGGGCGGCGCGGGTGCGGCGCCGACGCGCACCATGACGACGACCGTGTCGGGGCCGGCGCCGAACGACTGCCAGTCGCGGCCGGGGCGCACGACGAACGAGTCGGCGGCGTCGAGCGCGGTGACGACGACGTCGGGGCGGTCGTCGGCGGCGGCGAAGCGCAGGTCGGCGCCGTGCACGTGGATCCAGACGCCGTGCGCGTCGCACAGCGCCTTCAGGCGCACGAGGTCGTCGTCGCGGTGCACGAGGCGCCCGTCCCGGTTCAGCGTGGTGGGCACGGCGGCGAACACGATCAGCGGCATGGCGCCCTGCGACTCGTCGTCGTCGATGGCGCGCGACAACGCGTCCAGGTCGAGGCCGGCGACGCCGGTCGTCGTCGCGGGAACCGTGACAGGGACGACCTTGATGCACTTGTCGGGCGGCAGCAGCAGGCGGCGGCAGGCGCGGCGCAGGGCGTCGACGTACGGGAACGTGTCGGAGATGTATACGACGGGGAGGCGGTGGGCGCCCAGGCACGGGTACCCCTCGGTGTCGAGCAGCGGGCAGCGCTGGCGCAGCGCCTGCAGGACGGCGACGTGCAGCATGGCGACCGGGGATTCACCTGGCGCGCGCGTTAGGAACCCGACGACGTGCAGGGCGCAGGTGCGTTCGCGTCTTACAGATGTGCGCGACGAACGCGTCGTCCAGGTGCAGCAGGTCGTTCATCAGCGCGTTGCACGAGGCCGACATGGCCGACGCCAGGTGCGACAGGGCGGACCAGCGGTCCCGCAGGCGATACGCGATCCTGGCCGTGCCGGTCGCGTCAGAGCGCCTGTCCGACGACGATCACAACGACGATGTGTGCGAGAGCGTACTGTGCGGCCGTGACGTCGTCGCCATCGTCAGGGCCGATGTCGAACGCGGCCAGCTCGGCCACGACGTCGGCGTCCGCCACCGCCCAGTGGATCACGCTATCGTCGACCACCATCGGGACGGTGCACGCTGCGCCACCGGGGCAGGCGCGTCCTGCGACGTCCACAACCCGTAACCGACCGCGTTTCGGATCTGGACGGCACCGGGCCCCCACACTGGGACGGTTCGTGGTTGCCGGGAGGAGGCCCCCCGCACCAGGCGATGCCTAAATATAGGCCATGCTGGACCCGCCAACGGCACGTCTGATGTCGCTTCATTAGCTCTTGGACCTGGTGTTGGCGGTGCTGTCGTCGTGGAGGTAGCGCAGCGCGCCCGTCAGACAGACGCGCCACTTGTTTGTCGCGTACAGGAGCGCGGCCGTGTTCACGAACACGTCCAGGGCGTACAGCATCGGGACCTTCACGCCCGACTCCGTCGATCCCGAGACGCCCTCGCTGGAGGCTGACACGCTGACCAGGACGGCCACCGAGGTCATCGTCGCCACCGAACACGATACCAGGTTGATCTTGGCGGTGCGAACCAGGTCGCGCTGGCGACGGTACCGGTCGTCGTGCACCGTCGTCGACCCCGTTAGTGTCGATGGGTCTGCTGTCGGCGCCGCCGCCTCCTGATCATGATCGGGAGCGCTGGACACAGCCTGCTGGCTCCGCGGCTGGATCGCAACGACTTTGCGAGCGAAACGACGTGTGCTGAAGATGTGCTGCAGGACGGTGACTGTGAACATGTACAGGTACGATGTGGACAGCGACATGTCCGCGCTCATCCACGCCATAGCCATCAGCCAGTGGACGCTGACTGAGCAGGCCTGCGTGTCGGTCAGGGCGCCTTGCGTGACGACCGCGCCGGCGACGAGCAGCGCCAGCGTACTGGCCAGCGTCACCCGGCGGATCCTGTTCCGAAACGTATCGGTGGATTTGTCGCCCAGGTCGGATTTCCCGATCAGGAACGTGTACACCAGGTACTTGAGGACGATATACGTGCAGGTGGACGTCGTGGCGAACACCTGGCAGGCGCTGGCCGATAGCGTCGTCGTTGTACAGTAGAAGAGGGCGGACAGCCACCCGACCTGCGACACGAGCAGCACCGTGACAATCTGAATGAGGAACTTCAACGTGCCTTGCGAATAGAGCTGCCAGGCGGACACCATTGCGACCACGGCGGTTGGCACGACGCTGCCCAGCAGTACGCCGATCACAACAGCGGGCCCGGACGTCATCGCCTACCGTACGTTCGCGCTTCGTGGCGCGCCTGACTGGTGAAGATGCCTCAGGGACTACGTCCGGTAGAGAGGAGCCGTAATTGGTGGTCCACTATGTAACTGTGTGCCAGCAGCTGTTTGGGATATGGCGCCGCAAGAGTACGCCATGACGTAATAAACCACCTGTGACTGCGAGGCCAGCAAGGCTATCGTCTCTGCTGACCCGTCTCCCATCGGCAGAATTCGGACCGAGACGAGGCATGACGACGCTGCTGCCACAGAGCGCCGGCTGGATGGTCGTCATCGTCTTCTCGGTGACGTTCGGCGTCCTGACCATCGCAATCGTGAAAATCCAAGAGGTGATTGTCGGGCGGCCGCAAAGCTTCGACGTCTTCAATGTGGCGGGTCGAGCGGCAGGCATCGGCCTTAGCGCCTCTGTCGTCGTCTGCAAGTGGACGTGGGCGGCCACCCTCCTGCAGAGCTCGACGGTGACCTGGAAGTACGGACTGTCGGGGGCGTACTGGTATGCGGCCGGCGCCGCCATCCAGATCACGCTGTTCGCCGCCGTGGCCGTCAAGGTCAAGGAGCGTGCGCCGAACGCCCACACCGTCCTGGAAATCGTTCGGGCACGATGGGGAACCGCGGCGCACCTCGTGTTTCTCGTGTTCGCCCTGATGACGAACCTGATCGTGACCGGCATGCTGCTGCTGGGCGGGTCTGCGGTCGTCAACGCCGTCTGCGGCATGCCGCTCGAGGCGGCAGCCTTCCTGATCCCGATCGGCGTGACGGCCTACACATTAGTCGGAGGCCTGCGCGCCACCTTCATCGCCGGGTACCTGCAGAGCGCCATCATTTTCATCATGCTGACCGCCTTCGTACTCGTTGTGAGTCATTCTCATATTGGCGTACGAATGGTGGCGTGGCGGGATTGCACGTTGACCGCCCAGCACGCACAGGTCTACACTGGCGAAACGATCGGGGGCGCCGCTGGCATGTACGACAAGGTGGCCGCGCTGCAGCCGGATCCTATCGCCAGCACATTCCTCCAAGGCAACGCTGGCAATTCCTACCTGACGGTAACCCATATTCACGCTTCCCGGCAACCCCGCATGTCCCCCGTCTGATCAGCGCTTTGCACGTGCCAGATGTCGAGCACGAACGGGCTCATGTTCGGCGTGATCAACGTAGTCGGCAATTTCGGGGCGGTCTTCATGGACAGCTCGTACTGGTCGTCGGCGATGGCGGCCGACTCGAGCCGCACCGCATCGGTATCGTTCCTGGTGGCCAGCGTATACTGGTTCTCGATTCCGCTGGCCATGGCCACCAGCCTCGGGTTGGCATCACGCGCTCTGCAACTGCCGATGACGGTCGACCAAGTCGACTCAGGGCTGGCGCCCGCGTTCGCTGCCATCTTCCTGCTTGGCCGGTCGGGCGGCTGGATGATCCTCATCATCGTGTTCGCGGCAGTCGCCAGCACCGGTGCCGCCGAGCTCATGGCCGTCTCGTCCGTGATCACGTACGACGTGTACAAGGCGTACGTGAACCCGGCGGCCACCTCCGAGCGGCTCCTGCAGGTCTCCAAGGCATCCTGCGCCGTGTTCGGCGCCCTGATGGGCGTCTTCGGCCTTGTCCTGAACGAGACCGGCGTCAGCCTGTCCTACGTGTACCTCGGCATGGGCATCTGTATCGGGTCGGCCGTGGCACCCGTCGTCTGCGCGATCCTCTGGCGCCAGTGTACGGGCCTGGCCGCCGTCTCCGCCGCCGTCGCCGGCCTCGTGCTGGCCGTCGCCAGCTGGATCTGGACCGCCCACGCCGTCTATGGGACCGTGAACCTGCAGACCACCGGTGCCGACTACCCGATGCTGGTCGGCAACGTGGTCGCCCTGGTATCGTCGACGGTGTTGACGGTGGCCTTGACACTGATCCGGCCCGATCCCGGAACGGACTGGTCGTCCACGATGAGTATCGCGGACACGGCGGACGACGACGTTCAGCGTCGCGACAACTCGGGAACCGACGTCGCTGCCGACGATCGGGCGTGGATGGCGCCGACGTCGACTGCGGGCGTCGAAGACTTTCGACAGGAATGGGTGCGGTCGGTGCGATGGTCAGCCTTCATCACGTTCGTGATGGTGCTGGGCGTGCCTATCCCGTTGTACCTGGCCGACTGGGTCTTCACGAAACCATTCTTCATCGCATGGATCGTGACGACGTGCCTGTGCGCCATCGCGTCTGCCCTGCTTGTCATTGGCATCCCTCTCTGGGACTGCTACCGCCTGATCAGCCGAATCTCGACGGACCTCTAGCCGTCGTCGCGCGTCCTCGTGTATGTACCCAGAACCAGATGTTTACCGCTGGCCTCCCGACCCGGCCACGGCTTGAACGTACATACATAACGGAAACTGGCACGAATCTGGTCATCGGTCAAGCCAGTCGCTACAAGATAGGAGTTATAACGCCCAGCCATCATTGCCCTTGCCACCATTTATCCACACCGATAGGCGTGGCTCCCGTAGAAGAGAGACATCGCCGGTACGGGTGGCGACCCTGTGACCTGTGTCGGCTCTGATTTGACATAGGAAGTCCCATCCAATATGATGTCCGGGGCAAGCCGTATTTGTGACCGCTTGCGGGCGAATCAAGATGTCGATCCATAGCTGGGGACCGCCATCTGGTGCGCGGGCGTGGACCTGGCCACCTGCAAGCATATTGTAAAACAAGGCGTTGATTGCGACATCGAGCCACCGTCGGCGCCCAAATGAAAAAGTACCGTTACAAAGGGCAACACAAGTAAGAGGCAGGTGGGCTATTTGCATTACCATGCGTCTCACCGCTCTTCGCGTATCGCGAAGAATGTCTCGCAACTTGTCCAGGTATGCTGATTTCACGAAGTCAAAAGCAGTGCGCAAAATGCCACGCGTGTCCTGCTTTGGCGCAGCCGCGCGCTGAACCATGGATGACGTCACAGGGCGTCTCGTTGTGGAGAAGCCGGTGACCTGATGATCAACCAAGGCTATACGGCGGGCTTCATTACTGCCCGTGTCCTGCCATGGTCAGAGCGCGATGCGTCGGCGACGGCAGCTGCCGGTCGCCAGCACCGCCGCAACGACGCCCAACATGGCCGCCCGGCATGCCGTTGTGTTCGGCATCACACGGAGCAGGCCATTTGCGATCCTGACACGCCTGCCTTCCCTGCCTGCACCTGCGCCGGCGTCGCCGCCGACCAGCGGCACGGGCCAGCGGACCCACACCACAACACGTCCTGCTGGACATTCGCATCCACGACCATAACATGTCCTGCTGGAATATGCCTGCCGTTGCGTCCGGCTGTCTGGAAGGACGCCTTACACCTCCAGGAAAGGTACGATTGGTCACCTGATCAACAGACCGGCCAGGTCCACTAACTCGTGGCGACAGGGCATGCCTGCCGTCGTCTGCGGTCCATCATCCAGAATGAACTGGACCACGTTCGGCCATACCGTGCCGTGCACGAACTTGGCCGGTATCATTACTTGCAGCAGCAAAGTTCAAGGGCATCGGCCAGGAAGCGCTGCGGAAAATGTGGCACAATTCGGAAAGCGGTCATCGAATGCGAGCCTCTCTGGTTCGCCATTGGTTGGGCTGGCATTTTCGAAGGGATTAATGTCGAAATCCGCATGTCTGATTCCACGATGACAATGGACGACGTCCTTAGCCACTTGGACCACGTTCGGCCATACCGTTCCGTGCACGAACTTGGCCGGTCAGCAAATGTATTTTATTACCCACTTAATATTTGCATTGAGCAAATGGGCGGCTTGTCGCCTCGACCCACAACTGTTTCCCGAGGAATTGACCGCTCTCTTACTCAGCGGCATCCCCACCATGTGCAAGTGGTCCGCGTCGCTCGAACTGGTGAGTGAGATCGCACACTACTTGCGAATTCTGCGGGTCCCGAGCCACCATAGATCGCTGAGAAAGTGTGTCTCGTACCTCCTCGACAAAGAGGTGAAGGGCTCGGGCGGCTGCATGCCCAAAGGCAAGCATGTCAAGTCGACGTTCTATTTGCGCGCGATGCCAATCGATATATACGTCTATGGCGGGGCTGCTCAGTTTGGTGAACAATTGGGTGCGAACGCCCGGAAAACGTACTGGTACCAAGAAGGCTACGGTTTCCCGGCGTTCGTATCCGGTTGTTCATCGAACTGCGTCTCTAGCAGCCCTACCACTGACGTGCATATCGATTGGTATCGCAACTAGAACGTCGACTTGACATGCTTGCCTTTGGGGATCCAGCCGTCCGAGCCCTTCACCTCTTTGCCGAGGAGGTACGAGACACACTTTCTCAGCGATCTATGGTGGCTCGGGAATTCGCAAGGAGTGTGCGATCTCACCCACCAGTTCGAGCGACTCGGACCACTTGCACATGGTGGGGATGCTGAGCAAGAGAGCGGCCAATTCCTCGGGAAACAGTTGAGAATCGAGGCGACAAGCCGCCCATTTGCTTAATGCAAATATTAAATGGGTTATAAAATACATTTGCTGACCGGCCAAGTTCGTCCACGGAACGGCCGGTATGATCGAACGTGGTCCAAGTGACTAAGGACGTCGTCCATCGTCATCGTGGAATCAGACATGCGGATTTCGACATTAATCCCTTCGAAAATGCCAGCCCAAACAAGGGCGAACCAGAGAGGCTCGTATTCGATGACCGCTTTCCGAATTGTGCCACATTTTCCGCAGCGCTTCCTGGCTGATGCCCTTGAACTTTTCTGGTAGGGCCACAGGTCGGGCATACCATGTACGGTTCGTACGGAATGCCACAGCCGGGAGCAAACGCGAAAAGACTTGCCAGGTGGTGCTGAGCCAGACATTGACGGAGTTCATCAGCTTTAATTTGTCGGGCCCACGTCTCGGGATCTGGCTGAGTCACAGCATTCATGTAAACGAACTCGGAGCGCCTCGTCGACAATACAGGACTTCTGATTGTTTATTGTGGGAACAAACAAAGCTGGAGGTCGCCCGGCGAGGCTGTTATGCAGCGCCGGGTCGTCAGCGATACCGGTCGCCCGAGCACTTGGTGATGGTACGCACTGCGCCGCTCAGCCAGATACGGCGAGCGGCGCGGTGCTCGACGCGCTTTACGCGGGCCCGGCCAGCGCCCCGACGCCCTGGACCGAAATCGACAACGGCGCGCCGTGCAGGCACTTGGCAACGGTCGCCCGAATCACCGTGCCCAGCACGTGCATCCACCGGCGCCGGCGCCCGCCGCCGATCGAGGTCGCGATATCGTCCTCTCCTGCGTGACGACCTGCATGGCGAGACAGGCAAGATGTGCAACACCACAGGCATGTACGGCGTTGTACGTAGCACGCACGTACGACACCTGGTGGCGCCCGAATTCCAGCAAGCCTCTCGGGTTCACTGTGGCTAGGTGCGCCGCCGGACCAGAACTGTCGCGACTCGACACCGATCGTGAACGGGCCTCGTGTGATTGTTCTGTAGAAGGGCGGTTTCCGTGGTGGCAAGTCCATATACGACCCTCCCAGGTCTGTTCACAAGCATCGAATGAAGGTGGACGTCGGCCATCGTGAAGCAGGCGCTGACCCCGTGCGCTGTGGGCAACGTTGGCGCGCGATCAACGATCCGACGACGCTGACGGCCGCCACGTAGCCCACTGCAACGTCGTAGACGGTCGTCCAATATGCCGATGTGTGTTCGGCATCGCAGGTGTCGACCCCCTGCTGCCAACACGAGATGGTGGACGCGATCTGATTCGTGTCCTACCGTTGATCGGACGCCCTGTACTTGCAGGTCAGGTGCGATTCGTCGCCTGATGTAAGTCTCCCAAGATCTCTGACATTCTCGACAGGACGCGCCTGCCGTCGGCGCAGGTCGGACATGAATCCCCTGGGCACCGGCAGGGCTCCCATACCGATGACGATCAGTGGCTGACATTCAGTTCGTCCTGGATGACATCGACGATGCTGTGGCGATGTTGCCAATAACCCTCCCGAATCGTTGCAGTCCGGGTCGACCTTCAGGCGATTGCAAGCTGCTTCCAACATTGCAGTCAGGTACGTCGCCCTTCGTTTCCCTTTGCCAGCGATTTTCCCAAGGTGTTTGCAGGTCGTTTCCATATCATGACGGTAGCTGTATCACCATCCTCCGACTGCTGCCGACGATGCGTGCCGGCTCATGCGGGCGGCGTGCCGTCAATGCGTTTCGCCACCTGCATATCAGCGTGCTGGCCATCGCATGTGACGTCAGGCACGTCGCCGTCGCCAGAACGCTGCTGAGCGACAGCAGGAACGACCCGACGCGGATCGAAACGTATCACTGGGTATCGTGGCGCGACGTGGCCCTGTTGGCATCGTCCGGCTGCTGGTCGGCGACGCTCGCCTCGTGCGCGCCCTGGATTGCCCCGGCCTCCTCGTGGCCTGCAATTGTTCGGCCATTTCAACATCGTCGACAGTACCCTGGTGAGTGTTCGCGACGATTTCACATTGCCTCGTGGACCGGCGCTAAAGGTCGCTATCAGGAACGGCAACCTGAGCGTCCTCAATGCCCTACTAATTGCCGATGCCCAACTGGACTTACGCGGTGACGTCGATATCGCCCTGCTCTCCGCCGGTCGCTCCAATTCCGATGCAGGCGTCGCTCAGCGGCCATTGTGACGTTGTGCGGCTACTGACCGACGGAACGCGAGTTACGGACCGAGCAACACTTCTCAGGGCCATCACGGTCGCCAACGCGCGTCGTCTTACCGGTGTCGCTGACCTGCTCGTCGGAAAATGGCGGGACCAACGTGCCATCATTCACACATAGCGGTGCTTTGAGGAGGGGCTGGTGCGCGTCCATTCGTGTGCCTCATGGTCGGCATGACGCCTGTTGGCACGTGCCGCAACGTGACGTTCGCATGCCATTTCGATCGGCGTCTCGAGCAGATCATGATGTCCAGGCGGGACTACTTTCGTCGCCTATGGTTCTCTTCGAATCCACAACTGACGACGTTGGCCGGCATGATAATGGCCATCGCGCCTCTCGAACTTTGTTACGTCATCTCTGCCTGTGCGCTCGCGTCCGACCTGTACGTAGGCAACAGCCTTCTGCTGCTGCTCACCATCGGTATTCACACATCCAGGTTTATCTGTGTGTTGAGCGTGTACGTTTCCCTGTTCACGCCAAACCCGACACCGTGTTCTCTTGTGACTCTTTCAATTTTCAGTCTCTCCCAAGGCCTGGTCGCCTTGAGCTCCAGCGTACCGTTCGCGGATGTCCGGATCCCATCGTCAACGGCAAAGACGGTCTTCGCCACTCTGCTGGCCATCGACTATACAGTGATCGCCCTCCTGCTGTTCCGCAAGCGCGGTGCCCTCGTGACACTGAATGAGTAGGGCCGTCTGACAGCTGACAACGCATGACGCAAGAAGAAATCGGCCCAAAAAAATCGCATTTATGGACCCAGTTTTTTGGGACGTTAAGCCCCTTTGCCGAGCAACGTTGCCGCTTTAGCTTTCGCCCACGCCGGTGGCGGCAGTATGGGACCTGTGGACGACATCGCGCCTCCGGCCGACGGATGCCGTGTCGGCGTGAATCAGTCGCCGACTCCGTGTTGCGCTGCGACTGACGACGCTGACGATGCAGCCGATCGCCCACGTCCCCTGCCAATCGCCGACGATCCGACGACCAAGCCGGTGGTCGACGCCGCCCACTACATCGCCGTACACGGCTTCCCGATACGCCACGATGTTCACCATCGCACCTCGCCGATCGCCGACGACCTGTCGCGACCGCGTGCCCTGCCAGTGTCTGCGCCGTAAGCCGTTGCACCTCGAGGACAGGTACGAGTCATCGTTTGTTGCACAGTGTCCCAGGCCCTCTGACGCGTTCGACACCGCCCTTATGCAGTCTCATGCCGTCGAGTCGGACCAGGTCCAACATGACCCCGGCGTGGTGGCTTCCGACGCTTGGAACAATTGGTCATGCACGCCCCATGCCCGGCACCATGCGTTGATAGCGGGCTAACCAGTCGATGTCGTCGCCGGCCTCCCTGTCTGCGTGTCGAGCGGTGCCTGCCTGCTGCGTTGTGTTCGTCCTCGCGTCTCTCGAGTCGTCGACGTCCCGAGGCGCCTGCTCGCTGTTCCTGCGATCGACTGTGACGTAATCGATGCATCCCACTGGACGTATGCCAACGCGCCCAACACGTCTGGACGACGCCATGCTCCGGTACGGACCGCTGTCTAATGCAAATGATCACGGCCTCACACGTTCTGCACAGGACACTGCCGTCGCCAGTTACGACGCTGCCGGTCGTCAATGCCGCCCACTACATCGCGATATTCGACTAAGTTCGCGTCTGCAGGCTGCGGGTCCCCAACGACCCGTCGTGCTGCTCGCCGTGCTTACGTCCGCGTCGAAGTCACCGCCGAGCACCGACATGGGCCAACGGGATCACCTGCAACGCGACCATAAGGGGGCCTGCTGGGCTTCTGTGCATCTCCTGGTCAGGAGCGTGTCGTTGCCAAGATGCCCCATCGCCTGATACGGCTGCCTGCCCTGCTTGCGTCCGCGCCGACGTCGCTGCGACCGGGCCAACACATCGTCTACTAGGACAGCGGAACGTGATCATCTTCCTTAAGCGCGCCCAATATCTCTGGGTGCGATTCCAGGACAGGTATAGTTTCTCGGCTGATGCGATATGACCTTCGCCTCTGACATGTGATGAACAGGCTAAGCCAGCTGCCGTGGGACGTCGCTTGTCCATCATGGGAGCCTTCAAGCAGCCGTGGTTCTGCCAAATTGTCATTCTGCTCCACACGTGACGCGGTCGACTGCCCCACCCTAGCCGCCGGATGCAATTCGCCGTCTGCCCTGAACCGTCCTGCGATGACGGGCACTGGTGCAAATGCGTCGCCGGCCCCCCATCTGCCTGGTCGGCTGCCTCTGCCAACTCTGCTGGTTGCCCAGCAGGGTAGCGGTGCCCAGCGCCCGTTGCTGCCGGAAGCCTCGCGGACACCTGACTTTCGACAACGATCGTGCAGCATCCTTGACGCTATATCCCGATAACCGTGGCCGTTCAATACACGCTGAACATGTTGACATGCGCGTACACCCACACGTGAAGAGCGTAACCAAGGACCAGTACATTCGTATGTGTGAGACCCGCTGCCCGCAACGGGCGGAGGGTGCCGTGTTGCTCCTCGACGTAAGCGGGCGTTAATACATTTTCAGAATTTCAGTAAGGTGCAGGTGCCGTACATGTACGAGTTGATGACAATAAGACCAACCGAAGGGGATCGTAGCCAAGGAACAATACTCTCGATCGGATGTCTCAGACCCGCTATCCGCAACGGGGAGACAGTGCCGAATTGCCCTTCGTCGTAATCGGGAGCGTTAACACACTTTACGAATTTCAATACGGTGCAGAGGCCATCCCTTTACAAGTTTACGACAATAAGACAAACCTAAAGGGAAGGTAACCGAGGAACAATACACTCGGAGGTGTGTGGCCCGCTGTCCGCAACGAGGAGAGAGTGCCGAATTGCTCCTCGTCGTAACCGGGAGCGTTAACACATTTTAACAATTTCAGCAAGATGCAGGGGCCAAACGTTTACGAGTTCCCGACAAACGTAAAGGGAACGTAACCGAGGAACAATACAGTCGGATGTGTGGGACCCGCTGTCCGCAAAGGGTGGAGAGTGCCGAATTTCTCTTCGCGGTTCTTCGGAGGGAAGGTACTCGACATTAAACGAGGGCAGTCGAGTTCGTACCTACTGATCTAGTTCCATCTCGGTATATGGATTTCCAATGAAGGCTGGCCTCGGCGAAAGTCCAGCAGGGCGCACCACTCCGTAGTTGCGTCGTCGTCGTCGCCGACGACCCGGCTACGCTGCCTGTCGTCAACGTCGTCCACGACATCGCCGTAAACGGTTCAACGGGTGTTCTGCGCCGTCGCACATCGCGGGTCGCCGACGACATGTCGTGCCTGCCTGACCTGCTTGCGTCCCCGCCGCCGTCTCCGCCGACCATATCGTCACGGGCCAAGGCGTCCCCAACGAAGGCAACGCAACCTGCTGCGGCTCAGTACCTCTGGATGATGAATTGTATTCAGAACAGGTAAGTAGTATCGCGTATGACAAGCAACCATGGGCTGAGACATGTGCTGGACAGGAGACGGCAGCCGTCGATGCCGGGCGGTGCCAGGCGGTCCGACCACCTGCTCCACACCTGGGGCTATCGCATGTCGCGTATCCCCGACGACAGGTCCACGCCGACGTCGCCGCCGACCATATCGGCACGTGTAAAACGCATCCCCGGGGAAGGCAATGCAACCTGCTGCTGGTGTGTCAACGCGCTCAGTACCTCTGGATGAAGTATATCCAGAACAGGTACGCCGTAGCGCGTATGACCAGCGACCATGACCTCTGACATGTGATGGACAGGAGACGGCAGCCGTAGCTGTACCGCATCGTCAGGCTTGCGACCACCTGGTCCCACGCCTGAGGCGACGCCTACCCCCTGTCGATCGCTGCGGTTGGTCGTTCGCGTCCCTGCCATAAACCCGTCATTCCATGTCGGCCACAGCGAGCAAGCGGCGCCGCCAGCGCCACCGTCCGCAAGCCCAGCTGCGCATGCCTACGCTGCTGGTTGCCCAACGTCCATTTCTACCGGCCGCCACGCGAACGCCTGCTATCTGATGACGATCGCCACCATCCCGGCCGGCGTATCGCGGCAAACAGGACCGTTCAATACAGGCAGAACCAGTTGTCACGCGTGTACACCGGCCATGCATGGCTTCCTGGCGTCAGCTGGTGCCGACCAGAGCAGGGCGGGACGCCGTCCGTCCCCAGCGTGTTCATCGACGTTGCGCCCGTCCCTTCATGTCGACGCATATGAAACCCATCCCATGACGTTGCCATGCCTGGTTAGGCCAAGCAATGCCTACCCTTACAATCGACCATCGACGCTCTCGATGCTGCACCTCAAACAGACCCGTCCCGTGTGTTAAGTTACAAATACAAGTTTATGAACGGATACCATTGCATCTGTAGAAGAGCAGCCTGTAGACGCGCTTGTGGAGCAGGCTAGCCACTTGGGACTCTCCATACCGCACTAGGCGATTGGTGTCGCAGAAGACCCAGGAACCACCGGGTTGCTTGACCCAGGATATATAATGCCCTTCATCGTGCCCAGCCAATTGGGTGTCACTACCCTGGTAATCGACCAGGCCAACGAGATCGAAGTACGCTCTGCCAGTCTGAAACGTCACTTCTGGCACCACGTCCTGCCCACAGGAGATATCAGACATCCAAGAGATCCACCCATCATCATCGCTTGATGTCCTGCACCTACCACCGTGGTCCTACGACGCGCCATGCTGATCTGCGCTCCGTCAGGGCCGGGTTGCTGGACGATCTCCATCGGATCCTGCCGAACAATCAACAGTGACCCCGGCGTTGGACTCCTGGCCATGTGGCGGAACGTTGTCGACCGGTGCTCGACATCGTGACCAGGTTGGCAGGGAACGTTGGAGGTGCACCTCCTGGTGATCGTCTCCGACTGCTCCCCGACCAGAACCGTTGAGAGTTTGACTCGCCGGTGGCAGCCCTGCAGCATGACGACGGGCTGCTGACAAGGCGGGCGCGACGAGGCATGGCCGCAGGTGGCACACGTATCAACCACGTGTTCGACGAACTCGACGAGACTGCCAACAATCGGCTGTCCATCAGCGCCGACCATACGGTATGCCTCCATCTGCGATAGCAGTTCCAGGACGAAGTCGTCTGCGTCGTGCTGATGTCCGGCAGGAAACGACCGTGTCGCCCGGTCGGCGTTGCCCAGGCTGCTGATGAGCTCAACGAGCGCGTACGACGCCACGTTCGCATCCAGGCGGGGGTTCATCACCTGGTTGAACAGGCCCACCCAGGGCGCGTCGCCCGACACGCGGTGCCATCCAGGCAAACGACGCAGGATATGGACCGGTGCAATGGCGAAGCAAATCTGCCGGCAGACGCCGGCCGCATCCACGTTCGATATGCCCGCTGGAAGTAGCGTGTCAGCACCACACTCCTGAACGTCAACTTCAGCAGCGTCGATGACAATTGGATCGCGTTTCGTACCTGCGCAGGAGGTTCCGACCCTTGGGCGGGATCGCTGTGGGCGATTCGTTCGGTGCGGCTCGAACGGTCGACAGCAGGTCGTTCGTGGACCTGCAGTTATTGCACGCATGTCAGCTGTCTCCCTCGCCACAGTACCGGCGTTGGCAATTGGCAAACCTGTCTGCGCTTCCTCGCTGGGCGTTTCGCGAGGAGAGCCACTTGAACCCTCCTCCGCTTGCAAGTAAGCTTGGGTGCCTGCAATGTCACGGGGGTTCAGTCTACACCCCGCTCGCAATACCTTCTAACCCAAATCACCCTGTACTCCGACGACCTGGAGGACGACTCGCAAACGTCGTTCGTGTCCTGGGACGGTGCGTCGCTGTCGTCGTCGCTCGACATCGGGTCCACATCCATCGTACTCTGTTCAGGCCCACAGTGGATCAGCAGGATTGCACAATCAAGGCGAATATCATCAGTACACGTACAGTTCGTCGGCACCTGATTGCCGACCGGTTCTGCAGTAGTGCTGCCCGCCGACTGGTTACTGTCCTGCGTACGGGGCGGCGCTCGTCACCGGCGTCGTCTCCTGCACCGCCGTCCTCAGATCCGTTGGCACCGGCAACGTCGATGCCGCTTCGCCGCCTTCGGACGGCGTCCAGGTACATCGGCACAAGCCGGGCAACGAGCGACGCGATCCGCTCAACGACGACATCGTTCTGGCGCCTCGACGTCAGGACGATGAGTTCGATCGCCACCAGCAAGACGTCGTAGGTGTGCTTCGTCGCGCACCAGACCTCGTTGAGCTTGGCGCCGACAGCGCCGATCAGCATGAGTTCGTGGGCGAAGTCGTCCCACTCAACCGCGCCTGCGTCCAGCGACCTGAGGACCGCCGACATGTCGACGACGTGGTCATCGCCGTCCCGCTCGTCAGCGTTCCTCTTCTCACCCACGTACGTCAACACTCGTCGACCGAGGCCGCGCGCATGGAAGATCATAAGGATGATCCTCTGCTGCAGGCCCCACTTGGACAGGTCCACGGGTGACGGCCACAGACCAGACACGCTCTTGACGAGTTTGCTGACCTGCGTCGACATCTGCCGGGGCGACTTCGACAGTTCAATCGTGTCGTCGACGCAGGGCCTCTGAACCAGCACCGCGTTGTGTGGATCGCCCAGGAACCCGTCCCAATCGACCAAGACCGGGGTGCCTTTCCCGTCCTTCCTCGAATGCATCACGCCCATGATCAGGGCCATGGCTTCCCACGGCCAATGCCGGCGATGCTTGTTCCCGTGGAAGGCGGACGGCAGCGGCAGCTCCGCCCACGACCCTTGAGCCTGCGCCAGGGTGACCGACCGCGACGACAGCGGGACCTTGCTGATCTGCAGCGATCCAGCTGACGTCAACGGTACGATCAGGTCGGGATCACAGAGTGGCGGGACCAGCATGACGACCTGCTGGAGGATGTTCTTGAACTCGGCGGTAGGCACCCATCGACCCGCCGGACGCTGGCGCAGTGCACGACGCTGGGCCGGGCTGCTGTCGCCGGACGCCATGAGCATGCGGAGATAGGCGTCGGTGACTCGCTCCGGAGGCGCATCAACAAGGACGACGGGAGGATGTACGACACGGCCATCCCAGCGTAGACGCAACGACACGTGAATGACATCACGCCCCAGGGCTCGGCGCCTGCCTTGTACCCTCGTCACCAACGCGCGCATGACGTCGGCCTCTCGGAAACGACTAAGCGGCACGATGGACATGACGTCACGCCAGAGCGCTACGTGCGGCAGCGTGTCCACGCCGGGCGACATCCAATTGAATGCCACCCACTCGGCGAACGTGATGTGTTGCATCGACGCGACTGAGGGGTCCAGCACGGATCCAGGGCTCGCCAGGCGATGCAGGGCGGCCGGTGACGGAAGGAACGACTTGAACAGATAGTCGTAGTCCTGGTCCAGGTCTGGGCGATCAAGCGCATGGCTGACGTACGGCGCGAGGACCTTCCTGGACCGCAGCTGGTCGAACGCGTACGCGCCCTCTGTCTGAAGCAGGTTGAGCGCCACAGCGGCTGGCGTCAACATGTCCGAGAGCATCGACGATAACGTTCGAAACCAGGAGCGGACCAGGTAGGTCAACGCATGCCGGCACCCCTTAACCGAAATCCGAAGGATCGTCGACATCACGTCGGCGTTGTCGAACCCATGGATAAAGTTCAGGAACTGGCCCTCGTGAATGCGCAGGTTTAAGGGGTCCATGAAAGCTGGATCGATGAACACCCTGCCGGCCGACATGCAGAAATTGACGTAATCCAGGCGCGTCCCGGGCGACATCCACACGCCGACATTGCTGTCAGGGGTACCGCCCTGGAAGAACCGGCTTGCCGAGATGGTAAAGGGTGATATGACAGGTGTATCCCTGGTCTTGGTTACGCAAAAAACGCTTGATCGCTTCCCAAAATAGCCCCGTTGATATTTTGCACGCGGTCGGGTGGCGTGTGGCGGCGCGGC
This sequence comes from Plasmodiophora brassicae, assembly GCA_039704465.1. NCBI lineage: Eukaryota > Endomyxa > Phytomyxea > Plasmodiophorida > Plasmodiophoridae > Plasmodiophora > Plasmodiophora brassicae. The sequence goes on from JASFAU010000017.1 coordinate 792,691, forward strand.
GTGCGGTAGGTAGCCTGGGCGGATGCGCTATACACCATGGAGCGTGCGCCGTCCTCCGGCGCCTCCTACACGAGGTCGCGATGCGCATGCCCGTTGGAGGGCGGTATACGCCATAGACGTGGAGTCATCCCAACGTGAAGAAGGCGCCGACTCCATGGTGGGCGTCGCCCGCGCGACCGACGATCCGACGACGCTGCCGGTCGCCAACGCCGCCCTTCACGCCGAAGTCACCGTCGGCCTGTCGAGAGTCACCTGCCCGTCCCGCAGGTCGTCCAGCACGACAGCGCCCGCCAGCACCAGTTGCCGGCGATCGATATGCGAACGCCTGCCTACTATCGCCAAGTCGCCGCCGGCACGTCGCCTCACCCAGAACTGTCCAATACAAGCCGATGAGGTCGATACGCGCGTGCCCCGAGCGTGCTGGTCATCCTCGCCTCAGCCGGCACCGAGCGTCAGCGTTCGCTGCAATCGGTGCAGGCGCGGCAGTCCTGAGCGACCCCCAGTGGTCGGATCATCCGGAAACCGAGGTCAATCGTGCTGTGATTGCAGTCGCCACTATCTGCTTCGAGTCGGATCGAATTCGGATAGACGGGGGCTGCAATAATAAAGCGTCCGAAAAGTCCGAAGAGCTCCTGAGCGAAGACCAGTGATCGGATCATCCGGAAACCGACGTCAATCGTGTTGTGATTTAATTCGCCACTATCTGCTTCGAATCGGATCGAATTCGGATAGACGGGGGGCTGCAATAATAAAGCGTCCGAAAAGTCCGAAGAGCTCCTGAGCGAAGACCAGTGATCGGATCATCCGGAAACCGAGGTCAATCGTGCTGTGATTGCAGTCGCCACTATCTGCTTCGAGTCGGATCGAATTCGGATAGACGGGGGCTGCAATAATAAAGCGTCCGAAAAGTCCGAAGAGCTCCTGAGCGAAGACCAGTGATCGGATCATCCGGAAACCGACGTCAATCGTGTTGTGATTTAATTCGCCACTATCTGCTTCGAATCGGATCGAATTCGGATAGACGGGGGCTGCAATAATAAAGCGTCCGAAAAGTCCGAAGAGCTCCTGAGCGAAGACCAGTGATCGGATCATCCGGAAACCGACGTCAATCGTGTTGCGATTTAATTCGCCACAATCTGCTTCGAGTCGGATCGAATTCGGATAGACGGGGGCTGCAATAATAAAGCGTCCGAAAAGTCCGAAGAGCTCCTGAGCGAAGACCAGTGATCGGATCATCCGGAAACCGACGTCAATCGTGTTGTGATTTAATTCGCGACTATCTGCTTCGAATCGGATCGAATTCGGATAGACGGGGGCTGCAATAATAAAGCGTCCGAAAAGTCCGAAGAGCTCCTGAGCGAAGACCAGTGATCGGATCATCCGGAAACCGACGTCAATCGTGTTGCGATTTAATTCGCCACAATCTGCTTCGAGTCGGATCGAATTCGGATAGACGGGGGCTGCAATAATAAAGCGTCCGAAAAGTCCGAAGAGCTCCTGAGCGAAGACCAGTGATCGGATCATCCGGAAACCGAGGTCAATCGTGCTGTGATTGCAGTCGCCACTATCTGCTTCGAGTCGGATCGAATTCGGATAGACGGGGGCTGCAATAATAAAGCGTCCGAAAAGTCCGAAGAGCTCCTGAGCGAAGACCAGTGATCGGATCATCCGGAAACCGAGGTCAATCGTGCTGTGATTGCAGTCGCCACTATCTGCTTCGAGTCGGATCGAATTCGGATAGACGGGGGCTGCAATAATAAAGCGTCCGAAAAGTCCGAAGAGCTCCTGAGCGAAGACCAGTGATCGGATCATCCGGAAACCGACGTCAATCGTGTTGTGATTTAATTCGCCACTATCTGCTTCGAATCGGATCGAATTCGGATAGACGGGGGCTGCAATAATAAAGCGTCCGAAAAGTCCGAAGAGCTCCTGAGCGAAGACCAGTGATCGGATCATCCGGAAACCGACGTCAATCGTGTTGCGATTTAATTCGCCACAATCTGCTTCGAGTCGGATCGAATTCGGATAGACGGGGGCTGCAATAATAAAGCGTCCGAAAAGTCCGAAGAGCTCCTGAGCGAAGACCAGTGATCGGATCATCCGGAAACCGACGTCAATCGTGTTGTGATTTAATTCGCGACTATCTGCTTCGAATCGGATCGAATTCGGATAGACGGGGGCTGCAATAATAAAGCGTCCGAAAAGTCCGAAGAGCTCCTGAGCGAAGACCAGTGATCGGATCATCCGGAAACCGACGTCAATCGTGTTGTGATTTAATTCGCCACTATCTGCTTCGAATCGGATCGAATTCGGATAGACGGGGGGCTGCAATAATAAAGCGTCCGAAAAGTCCGAAGAGCTCCTGAGCGAAGACCAGTGATCGGATCATCCGGAAACCGAGGTCAATCGTGCTGTGATTGCAGTCGCCACTATCTGCTTCGAGTCGGATCGAATTCGGATAGACGGGGGCTGCAATAATAAAGCGTCCGAAAAGTCCGAAGAGCTCCTGAGCGAAGACCAGTGATCGGATCATCCGGAAACCGACGTCAATCGTGTTGT